>JARVGP010001698.1:0-12656 GCA_029876185.1 Mansonella ozzardi | reverse complement strand
TCATTCATTCGTACGGACAACTTTTTTCCATAACAGATATGTCATCAAACAGAATGACAGATATGTTTCTCTTCCCTAACTTACAATAACACCAATGAAAAATCTTTTGAATTCTTTTATGTATTGTATATAATTTACAATTTTTTGATAGTTTTATGTTTAATTAATAATTTCAGATATTTCAGCATTCTTTCTAATCAAAGAAAAGTTAACATTATTAATGGAACAATGAAATCTCTCATTTGACACCGAAATTTCCATGGAATTCAAAAAAATATGTGACTCAATTATTTCAAAGAAAAAGAAGAAAGTTCTTTCTGGATGATTTAAATTAATTGTAAATATTTTAATAAATTTATTTGTTACCTATTGATAATGATCTAACATATTTTAAATTTTCGCTTACATTCTATCCAGTTTAATTGATTTTGGATTTTTTTTTGGCACAAAAACAGATGGTTAGTTTTATCTTGAATTAATTAACTGCTTTCTAATCTTGATGTAATTGACCAAAAGTAGATATGTTGCTATACTTCTTTCACATTTTTCTCCTCCTCAAGCAAACTTTTTACCATCGTTAAAAATATTAAAGTGCTGAAAATTTCTCCATCATCGAAAGATCATTAATTTTCCTTAATTTAGATTTAAAAAACTTTTCATAATAACTTTCTTGATTAATCTCTGGAATGAGATGGATTGTATATAGGGAAGATATGTGACTGTTGTTGTGACGCTACTTTTTCTCATAAAGATAAAGCAGTAATAGAGTTATCATTTTAGCTGATAATAATTTGATGACCAACAGGATAGCAAACAATGAACTTTATTGAAAATAATCTTCTCTCTGTTATTAAATCAGTAGAGAAGTATTTTTTAAAGAATGAATGATTAATTCGAAATTCAAATCGAATTTCCAATTAAATATATTCATACAATTTTAATTAAGTATATAGTTTTATAATTCGATATGTTTACTGGAATACCTGTACTATTGATATAAATAACCATGGATTTAAGCTATTAAAGTTAGCAAAATGTGTAAGGAAGATGCAGTATCAGAGAGACGGAAGTAGTAAAAATGGTGATTATGTTGCAAGAGTGATTTCAGAAGATGTTCATAGGGTTGCTGAAAATTTTTATTCCACAATGCAGGATAATGTCCTGTCGCCTTGCACTTTAATTTGACAATGGTCGCTAACTTCTCAAGATTTTCTCGTTATCTTTCATTTGTAAATGCTATAATTATGGTTAATTATTGTACGTGAATTGTGACCTTTGATTTTAATGTTTAATTCTTTCTGTCTAAAGGAATATCTTCACTGTTTTTCTCATCGCATAGAATTTGAAATGTGAAATTTTGAAAATTCACAATTACAGAAGATTGGGAAGATTGGAAAAGAGTTGTTTAGAAATACTTGATGTAAAAAAAATCACGAAACCTAAATATTCTATGCATTATTCAGAACCATGATATTTTTCTCTCAATTCTACAACTCTCATCCTTAATATTATTTATTAAATAACTATTCATCGCTATTATTGCTACTCAAAAATTTTCCCCGAAATACCATTTAAAAGCTGATGTAGTTGTAGTTAAATTATTCCAAAGGTTTCATCAATTAATTTCTGGATGGTAAATTTCTCTAAGTTACAAATTGTTTACTGAACGATAGCAATTAAAAATCTATAATGACATTGATTTGGATATAAATATCTTTAAGATGGGCTATAAAACTGAAAGGTGATACATTCCATTTACTGATATACTTGAAACTATTGACTTTTCCAATGAAAGAACTTAGCCTGATTATTTAAGAAATTAAATATTTATTAGAAGTTCAAAATTTAAGACATTGAAATTTCAAGTAAGAATCCTCACTATTTTAGTTAGCAAGGATTGAGAGTTAAAAAAAAATTGGAATAAAGTATTATTATTGATAAATTCTAATAGAGAACATTAAGACATAATTCATATTTCATGCAAAAGATGCACCGTTTTTCTAACTATTCAAAATTGGAATAAGAAATAGACTTATCAAGTCGAATCCGTTCCCCTGGGCATGTGCTAATAAGTATGCATCATCGTAAGGAGAAAACAGATAATCTGATTTTGTTTCCAGAATGAAGCAGTCATGTTGTTCTGACTAGTGGTTACTACCCGTATGTCCATCTCTTTTCGTCTTAATTATCCATTAAGAAAACAATTATTGCTAATTAAATTCAGTGCAATTCCACTTAATCGTTTGATTCAAAGACATCCAATGAAAAATGATTTAAATTTTTAATAGATAAGCAGAATAAAATTTGCTGACATTTTTCGATTAAAATCGCTTATTTTTTTTATGATTTTAATGAGAAAAAAGTTAATATGCTTGTTAGATAGAAATGAATTTCATTCAGAATAGCTTGACATATTGCAAGGATGTACAAATATTGATGACTGAAAATTAAGCTTAGCTTTCGTTTCTTTAAAAATTCATTCTTATTGCTAAAGACATTCCAATAGATGTGACTGGCGACAAAATGGATTAAAATATTTTTCGTTCAGGAATACATTATTCATTTCAAATTAATAATTTATCAACATTTGGTCACAAAACTTTTTCAATTTCACATTTTTTTCTAATTATGTGATTGAGCGATTAACACTTATGTTAGCGCACTTGCCATTCATGTACATATGTGTAGATGTGTCAAGGCATCTGTTCAGTTAGCCAAAACTTCTTGGCCTTTTATTTAATTACTTTGCCTTTAAATTTCAGAATTTTTTTGCTTTTTTTGTCGTTTTTTGAATTTTTTTTGTGCAATTTTTTAAATCGAGATTTCATAAATTGTTGTCTTTAATACTCATTATTTATATAAAAAATTTTATATAAAAAAATTGCGGCTATTTATTAAAAAAAAAAAAAAAAAACGAATATTGGAATACTGTATTGTGGAAGATCTTCGAGATCACTATTTGATAAATGTATGCCTTAATTTGCGTCCTTGACAATTCTATTACTCTCTCATCATGAACAGTTTCGTTTTCTTATCTCGGAATTATTTGTTCCTCACGCAGTGAGGTTCACACTATAAGAATTGACCTGTCACGTTGGTTCTCATTCAGCACAACTTTATTTTTTTGCAATGATTTGAAACAAATAGAAGAGATTTTTAAAGAGGATTCTAAAAGATCCCCATAATTTAAAAATTATTGCACTGCTTGAAATTCAACTATTTCAAGCAATGAAATACATTTTAACTTTATGATATCTAAAATTCTAAAATGCAATCGTTACAATTATTTAAAAAAAAAAAAAAAAAAAGAAACCAGAAGTGAAAGAAATAAAATATGCGAAAATGAAATGATCATTTCTTCTTTGCCTTCCTCAGAGAATTATTTTGACAATAAATTCAATAAAGATCAGATTTTATTCATTCTTAATGATTGTTTGGTGACAGAGTCCTATTAAGCAGACAAAATTTCACAAAAAAAAGGCCAAAGTTTGTTCGGGAAATTTTTAAAATCGCTCTTTATATTATCTTGAATGAGTTCAATTGATTTTTCATCTTTATAAATGTTATGAATCAAAAAGTTCATTGGTGCTTTTGAGCATTTATCTTCATCAATTAAGATGAGACCAACTGCAGAGTATTAATTATTTGTGTTTTGCAGGATTGAGAATATTTAAGGTGGTCAGATCGAAATTGTATGTGTGCTTATCCTTTCATAATAGTAGTAAATTTTTGCTAATCTAATTAACTTCCTCATTTCCTCATCATCATCTATAGGCCTTAACATACAAAGCGTCAATTAACATAAATATGCAAATGAATCTTCAATCTCGCCTATCACAGCAAATAAATCAGTGAGATCAGATTATGCATACGGAGAGATATATTTGACAAATATTTGACATCTATTTGATGAGTTCAATTGTCTCATCAAATCTTAGGAAAAAGAATCATTAATAGTAAGAGAAATATAGATAAAAAATAGCATTCTAAAGCTATAAAAAAGTAATTGGTATTTGTAAATAATTTGTTTTGTTCCAGAAAAAAACTTTTTGCAAACAGGAATATGTGAGATTTTTTCGATTGGAATTTTAAAAGACGATCATAAAATTTACAAAGGATATTCTGGAAATTGTCATAATTCCATAAAAAAGCAAATAGAAAACTNCATAAAATTTACAAAGGATATTCTGGAAATTGTTATAATTCCATAAAAAAGCAAATAGAAAACTTGAAAAAAGACAACTGGAGATAGGTTTTTTTCCAACTGTAGGTCAAGTGTTACTCGATAGTTTTGCTATCATTTAGGAGCAGTGTTATTCACGGAAGTAAATGAATCAACAAATAAATGAGTTGAATGAGTAATTGAATGAATGAATGATTGAATGGATGAAAACTAACAACAACTCCCATGGGGAACCACCTTTTTACCCTATAAACTCAGTCTTATCCCTCCCAAGTTACTACAACGTTTATCTTCACTTCCTCCTTTTACTAATAACGATCAGACAAATAGTCAGACAACTTCAACATTTATCATAACCATTAATCTTTTCTAAAAGACGTTCTCTTTTTTTTTTGTTTTTTACTACCTCACCTCATTATATTCTTATTGATTTTTCTGAGATAATTACTGCAACTTTCATTTGAAATATTTACATATTCTTCCATTCATAAAAAAAAAAATGAAAAATGTATCTGAAAATGAGTATTGATAATTTATTATCAGCTCTATTATTATTATTTATTATTTTATTTACTTCATATAAATGTATAAATTTGGTAATCAATAAGCAGTGGTAAGTAATAAATTTAATTTATTATTCAGTTTCATTTTTTTTTTTTAAATTAAAAATTCAAATTTTTTTTTGGAATTTTTCATATAGCAAAAATTTTTAAATAACGTTAAGAATCATTTTTATTGAAATTTTAAATCATTTTAGAACTTTTTTCTACTATGGATAGTTTTATTCAATTCAAATTGGTTTTTGACGCGACAATCATTGTTGGCTTTTTGGCCGATGTATGATAAAAAATGTTAGAATGTTAATTAAACCCTTTAGATACACGCTTTTTTATCGCTGCTTTCATAAACACACATCAAATTATCTTTAGTTGTTGAGCTTAGCCAAAAATCCATCATAGTAGGCTAAGAAGAAGACTAGAAGGCAGTGTTTATGAGACTATTTTTGCTTCTATCAATAGTTTGTTCAAAGATTAGTATTGGACTTTTGATTTAATGATTTTAATTCAATGACACACATCTAAAATTGAATTACTTTTGTGATTAACATTTATTTCTTTTTCCTTTGGACGGAAATAGTGTTTTGTGAACGGAAATAAATTAACACTCTCTTTAGGCCTAACTCCCATTTAAGTTTTCGGCTTCAAAAATTTTAGTTACGTATTCAGACAAATAATTAATTTCTAGGATGCAAAATAAATTGTAACTTTCAAAGAAATAAGACACGTCATTAAACTCGAAAATTCTATAATATCAACTGGTCAATTTCCCTTTTTTTTCATTTCCGACATTCAATTATTTTTTAGAAAATTTGATCATTTGTTGCATATTTATGACAAATTTTTTAAAGAACTTGATAATTTAAATCAAAATGTCATTTTAAATAGTCGAAAATGTCACCTGAACGTCTTTAATGATCAAAGGAGAAGATGGTTGTTATAATTGCAAAGTTCAGTTCAAAATTCAATGTTCAAAATTCAGTTTAACTGCAGTAATTTCGAGAAAATCATGGGAAGGCTTGGCATGTAAATAGGGGCACCATTAGATCGGAGAAAGATTTAAGATATCAAGTTGTGCAAGGTTCCGAACTATGAAACAGTCATGCGCTCAGAACTTCAATAAAAAAAGTAAATCTATGGATCATCCATTTCCGTAAGTAGAAAAATTTTAGGCTTGCGAAAAATTTGAAAAAGATTTGGAACATGTAATTTTTATATTTTTTTGTAATCTTTTTTGTGTGTAATTTTTTCAATGTTTTTTTCTTATACTAACAAAAGTACGATATATGCTATAGAACAACATCTCCAAAAATACTTCTTGCATTGGAAGTCATAGCAAGAATTCAATGCGTAAGCTGGAATAAGTAAATGGAAATTGAGTGAAGAAGTTGTAGAAGAAGAAGATCGTTCAGGAAGATAGAGATTGTTAGAAAGGTTGAAGCAAATGAAATAATGATTTTACAAGAAGGCTACCATAAATTGTATGCATATTTGGCGTTAAAAATCACTGAACTAGAAAGACTCCGTGATTAAATGAAACATGGAGCACCTGTTCAAGATGCTATAAATCCGAAGAGAATAGATTTAAAGATTTGAGCTATTCACAACTGCGATATCAAAAGAGGAAACAATCGCTCAGATGGCGTGTCCATTTTCTACCAAGAGTTTTGTTCCCGAGTCCAACTTTTGGCAAGATAAACCGAATTTAAAAATATGCAAGTGAAATTTGAAATATGTTATATAAAGAAAAAATGAGCTGTTAGCATAAGAATAAGATAAAAATGGTATATAAGAAAGTGAAGTAATGATGGCAGCGATAATTAAGAGAAATTAGAGTGATTTAGCGTATCGTATCAACGATCGTAAAAATCTATACAAACTGAATTGTACAGGATAGGTGATATTTCAATTCAAACCACTGAAGCATCAACAATAAACGATTCTATTTCATGTCTTTTTTATCTATAAATGAAACTTCTGATAATGATAACTGCACTAAAGAATTCAGCACAAAAATCCTTTACTCTAAATTAAAAAACAGAAATATCTGTTTATAGTAAATATATTTACATTGAAAGAAGTTAGCAGGAGATAATCGAGAACTGAAAATGGTTTAAGCAACATTTTTCTTAAAAACCGTAAAACGATTTTCTTGAGAAATAGTACTACGAAAACTTTTTTCATTTAAGATTTATTTGCAATACTTTGAAATTTTTAAATTTTAAGTCATTCACTGAATTATTTCTTTCTGATTTTCTATTTCCGGATAACGTTAATGTATCCATTCTCAATCATCTGATCCGTTATAAATGGTGTTTATCTATGATGCAGTGTTTGTGTTGTTGATAGCTTTCTGCATCTTAAATAAAGCTTAGATTGAAATTAATTTGCGCTAAGCTAAGCGCTTGAAATATTGTTTCTCCTAAGTGATCTTAATAATGAATTTAAAACAAAATTAAAAATGTCTATTCAATTTAAAATTTGTGGAAAAAATCTAAATTCATTGAAATCAGAAAAGATGCATAATTAATGAGACGACATGACTTTTAATAAGAGATATATATCCATAGTTTGTTAAAAGTGTATATTTATGCTGTTTTTCATATCATACTTTATTTATGAGGCTCGTTAAGATCATAAGGTTACATTCTGACAAGGTCAAGTGATCCAGACATAAATTAGCAGTTTTAGTGGTCAGTGCAACCATTGAATAAGCAATAAAAAGTGCTGCGATGATTTTTGCTGGTTATTTCAGATAGTAAAATAACAATAGCCAGTGCAAAATTTGCATTAACCATAGTAATCAGATCTCATCATATCTGCTTGGTATCCATAAATTATTTCCCGCTAACATAAAACTATTTAGTCAGATAATCAAACTGTGGAAGGAAATGTGTGGAAAGAAAGAATAAAAAAGGATATACGTATTGTATATAGAGTGGCTATTAAAAACATATTGTATTTGGTGACACTATTGTATCTCGAATGTAAACTATTTGTGACTTGGCAATGGCAATTTTCATTTTCTCTATATTTGTTAAAATGCAATGTGATATCCATATCGCATTGCATTTTAATATTGTGACACTCTATGCTATTTCCGGAACTTCATTACTTACTGCAATACGTTTTAATATTTCCTCATTGGTTATCCATCACTGATCTCCAATACTATTGTTATCTCTTCGTTATCAGAATGTTAGAAATAGTTTTAGCAAAATATTTTTGTTGAATTTAATTTCGAATTTATTAAATTTTTCAGAAAAAGTGATCTTTTCGTAAAAATTATAAGAAATTAATGAAACAAATGACACAATGTTCTAAACATTCATAACTAAAAAGATTTGAAAAGTTTTACTCATTACTAATATGATCCAATCATTATTGCACCTAATATTCCGATGTTGATGATGAAGTGAATCATGCTGAGTTATTGAGGTAATATTATCATTTTGTCCTGACAACTGCTCTTAATAATTGCAGTCACCATCAAGTCATCATTTTTCTTACATTAAGAACTTAATAGATGTTTATGTCTGTTCAACTGTGACCCACAACGACGTAAACAATAATCGATTCGTCTTCGGAGGTCAGTAGTTAAATGCAGATAAATGAAAAAGTTCATTCACAAATTCACTAATAATACGTAAAAATACTTACAATATCCACTGGATGTTTTTCTGTTGAAAAGATCCTTCAACTTTCTTATCCCAATTGAATTGATTCGAACAGTGCTCAAGCAATCATTTCAATAATTGAGAAGTTATGAATTCCTAACTTTAAGAAAATTCATAAGAATTGACTCTTAATTAGCATTTTATTCCTTTTACTATCTTGCACTAATTTTATTCGTTTGATAATTAAAACTTAATTTTGCTGTAACAAATAAAAAATGAAATAAATGACAATGCTTTCTAAATAGCTTTTGATTTTTCGAAATTGAGTGTCAAAATAGTATAGATCAGCATTGCTTTTATTTGCAAACCGATATTGCAATTTAACAATTTTAATAATTTAAAAAAAAGCAGAGCATGAAAAGAGATCTTCTAGTTCTCTCTCCTATTTGCAAACTTTTTTAAAACTCGCAACAGTTTTCGGTTTCATCACTTTCCTCTCTTCAGCTTCATATTTTTTTCAGTAAATTTTGAAGATCGATGAAATTTCAAGATACTAAAATTTTATGCAAATTAGTGTACCTCTTGATTAGTATTAGCTGGAAGAGTGGAATATACCAATAATTGGTAACTAAAGTGGATTATCGCCGTAACGTTTTGGGAGGAAGCAATTGCTGATGATAGTTCTCATACATGATGAGACATGTTGACTAGTGGTTTGTAATAAGCAATTTCAAGAACAAATCCTTTCTTGAGTAATAGCACTCATTTTGCCATCTGATGCTTTTTAATTCATTTCTCCTCTTTTATGGGAAGTGGAATTATGTAACAACAATCGATGATGCTATTACATCCGATTGATGTTGAAAATATGTTTGATATACTACTCATTCTTTTAATAAATGGACAAATTGGCCTTAAATGATATAATTGCGATTACTTACAACAAATTTTTTTTTTCGTTAGCATTTATTATTAATTTATTTCACTCTTCTTTTTGCGACATAAATTTTATGAGGGACTTGAAAATCCAATCTATGAAATTTTATAAAATTTTACTCAAATATCCTTTTAAAAGTTAAAGCCAGTTTGCTCTTTTCTCCATGTTTCGGATTTTAATGCATTTTAATAATTCATGCTGATTACTGAATACTTCAACATCTTTCAGATTTTGCTGATTACTGAATACTTCAACGTCTTTTAGATTTATTAGCAGTATTATAAGCTTCATTTAGACCAGAACATTTATTTCCATTTTAGTCTTCCATCTGGGAAAGACTAATTAATTATAGATGAATGTATTTTAAAATCGTCTTAATGTACTCCATATCTTCATTCATATTATAATGCAGCTATCTCATGCTAATTATTAATTATAAATGATTACAATGACATTTAAAGAGTAAATAAGTGAATGGGAATAAATAAATAAGAAATTTTGGATTCTACCACACAAGGATGAGTAAAAATTGATGGGTGATTCATCAACATTCATCAACAGTGGTTTTATAATTCATTTTGAATCTTAAAAATACTTTATCTCAAATAGATTTTTTGTCTTTTTTCTTCAAAGTTTCAATTATTTTTTTTTTTTTTTTGAATCGAAGTCGATTAATAGCCTTTTGAATGATCTCGGTGAAAAACTAATTTTAAAGTTTGATTTCGAAAGGTTTTTTTTTTATTTTGTATGCAAGCTTTATTTAATTTATCAACGTGAATGATCAGATTTGCTTGATCAGATCTTTCCTAACCTGAGACCAATGTATGATATAAACAAGATGAATCTTTTTTTTAAAGTAAGAAATTATTAAAATTTTAATTTCAGTTACCATACTTTATGTTTCAAATCAGATATTGATTTTTCTACGTGAATGTGGTATTTTTCTAATGTGCTAACATTCAACAGTTATCAAGCTTTTCAAGTAGAAGACAAATCTGATGAAAGATCTGTTTTCAAGCTAAATTAGAACACATGTTTAAGATATGCGGCAAATCATCTGTTTCTACAGTTTAGTATTCGTAATTAAATATCGTCATTACTAATTAATTGCCTCCTGTTGCCTTTTACTAAACAAATTTCAGTAGGCTGTCCAAACAAGCTGAATCGCCTATAACTTGCACTGCTGTTTACGATGCATTATCCTTAATTGAAAATGATCTTTTACTCTAGATATTTAATTTAAACTACTAGGTTTGTGGTATTAATTCTTTCAATATGTCTTTTTTTAAATTTATTATTATCAAACAGTTTCTTTTATCGGTTTTAAATATTTTAAATTAGCATATTTTTCATGAATGTTGAATCTAATCGTCGAATGAACTCATTTTTAAAGCATTAGTAGTAATATTAATTTAATTTGGAAAGGTAGGAAAGTTAATTAATTTTAAATAAACAGCGATCAGAGGAAGAAGGTATTAATTTTGATGTCACAAAGAAGACGCTTTGTCTCATTTTCTTTTTATTTTTTATTTTTCAAGTTTGTCTGGATGTTGTTTGTTTTTATTTCTTGATGTTATTGAGAGAGTATTTCATCCAACGATTGATCATTAAATCACGATTGTAAAGGATACATGAAATTGCTCCAGTTACCTAATTCAGGTGTTAATAAAACTATTAAACTTTCGATAAAGATAATTGGAACTAATCGAACAAAATTTGTGTATATTTCTGCTTCACTCTGTTTTTAACTTCAAATAGATAGAACACTTCGTTCAAGTTTATTTTTCTCTCCCATAAATCAATCCACAGTTCATAAAAGCTAAATAAACAATAATTTTTATTTTTTATGTGCGTACTTTAATCTCTGGGAACCTTTTCCAGATTAATCCATTATGACGATTCGGCAAAAAAAAAAAGAGCTCACTTCAGTTCTAACACTTTCCCTTTCATTTGTCCTCATTTCTATGCCATTAAACTCAGGTCTCCTTTATTTGTATTTTATTCTTTTGATTTGACGGTTTCTAAACTGTTCTATTACTTGTCAAATCATAGAAATCATAAAAATGCCAAATCATTGCCAAATCATAAAAATGCCAAATCATAAAAATCAGTCATTTTCCTGTGAAGTTCACTTTAAATTTATTCCCTAAATATAATACATGTAATACTTAGAAAGCATAATGTTTGTTCCAGCAGGTTCCATATAAAAGTATAACACTATTCCTTAAGATATGTTGATTTCGTATGTGTTAGAAGAAAGTGCATTACACTTTTCATCACAATTACCTTTTTCGACTATTCATTCATCATAATTTAATCTTTAAAGGATATAGATGAAATTTGGCGAAAATTTTCGTAACAATCATTGATGTTGTTAATTATATGAGAACATATATGTACAAATTAACTTTGAGAAGTGATTTCAGAACTTATAATTTGCCACTTGTATTTTTTCATTTAAAACATTTTCTTTCAGACCTTAACAAAATTCAAGTGGTTTCCAAGTGCAATAGTGTTTCATTCCAATTATAAGTTAAATTTTCGCTTCATTCGAAGATTCTTAAACTTTGAAATCAAAAGAATGCACAAAATTCAATCATTAGTATATGTCCTGATCGTAGTCATAGTGCTAATGAAAGCACTAGTGGATGAAATTAAAGCAGAATCGATATTCACTGCTTCGGAGATTGAAGATACACCTGGTAAGCGATTTCTTTATCATTGTTCATCACTCATCATCCAAACGTTTAACTATCAAATCGGTCATTGAAAGCAATAAGAATTAATGTATTAAGAAAATTTTCTATGGAAAAGTTATTTCAAGAGGTTTCCATGTCAAACTTTAGCATTAATTTGAATAGAGTTTTAATGATAACAAAAGCTTCCCACTGATTCAGGAGTGAATTTCAACAAAACAATTTTATCATTTATTGTTATAAAAATGTTTTATTGAAAAAGGAATTTTAAATTAAACAGTTGCAAAATAACAACAATGAAGAGGACGAGAATTGTTATCAATTTAAATGACAGAATTTGATCCGTCTGGGGGTTTTTTCTCAGCTGAACGCTAATGAATACAAGAACTAACTTTTTAAGTTCTTAATTTTATAGTTCAATAGTGTTTTTATTTATCTGTTGTTTGTTTCTCACGATGTATCATTTGCTTATCATTGCTCTTTCATTAATCATCCAAACTTTGATCATCAAATCGGCAAATTGAAGGCAATAAAAATTAATTGTATTAGGGGGAAATTTCAATGAAAAATTTTGTCCAAGGTTTTTCATGTCGCTTTCATGCATTAATTTCGTTTTTTTATTGCCGCTTGGATTTTTAAAATTCTTTCTTTCATAAAGTATCATTT
>JARVGP010001697.1:0-12194 GCA_029876185.1 Mansonella ozzardi | reverse complement strand
TTTTTTTTATTTTTTTTTTTTTTTTTTTTTTTTTTTTTTTTTTTTTTTTTTTTGTGTCTTTAAATTCAGATTCACAGTACACGCTTCGTTATAGATGATAAAGATTCGGTGTCGAAAATTCACTTTTCATTTTTCTGGCTATATTGAATCCTATCAGAAAGCAGTAAAAATGATACAACGAAAAATTGTTATATACATAAAATTATACCAGAATAAAAACATGTTTGACCTCGAAGTCTAATTTTAACACTTCTATGAAACCACTATTATTTTATTATGAATAAATTTGTTGTAAAGGCTTTTGTGATTATGACGAATGAATATTGGTGCATAACTGATCAACAAAAACATTTTTAAAATTTTAATTTTCGTTTAATTTTGATTTGGGGCTAATTCCAACTTTTCGTAAACTTTCAATTTTTGAATATGCTGAAAATTTTAAGTCATTAGAACTTAAAAATAAATCTTATTTTCGACTGGAGAACCAATTGGGAAAATTGCATAAAATTCTGATCTAACAAGAAAAAAAGCGCTCAGGAAAAAAAAGCGATTTTCATTTAATTTTGATTTGAAGCCAATTCCAACTTTCGTAAATTTTCAATTTGGATGAACTTACCGGCAATTGCTCAAAATACGGTGCATTTTTAGCCCAAGTAACAATTGAATTGAGACTTTCTTCGATAACTGATTTACAGTACTGGAATGCGTCTCGGGTTTTGTCACCTTTACCTAATAAATGTATAAGGAGATTTGGGTCCAGCAAAGATTCTGTACAGCTGCACAAAAGGGCCGTTTGTTTTGGGGCGTAAAAAACACTATCGATAGTCTTTTCGGTAGGCAGAGGACATATGGGCAGTAATGGTGAGGAACGATCTGCTGTGGTACCAGCTGTAGGAGTTGCTGCTGCTACTGCTACTGGTGCCATTGCCGCCATTGCCGTATAGGATGATGTTGGTGGGCAGAATGGTGAATAATCGGTAGGGAGCGAAGGTTGCGGAAAACCTAAAATTTCAAAGTGAGGTTCAAAGTTCTTTCCATCCATAATTTGTTTTTAATGATAGATCAACAAAGAATCGTGGTAGAAATCATACTCCGGAAGTCAAAGCATTTTCCAAGTTAGGATTAAATGAATCGTAAATCATTTTTAAATTCATTAAAAATTCATTAGACTCACTGGCTTCGGCATAACCATCGAAGGGCTCCGGTTTAACACACGAATAGATGGGAAACGATGAGCTTCGTAATAATGGATCATCGATCGATGAGCCCAGTAAAGCAGCCAAATTATCACAATTTGGCAAATATGCACTGGGCCGTGGCACGACATAATCTGTAAATATTCAGAACAATTAAATTTAGACAAATTTTTAAGTAGGCGATAAAATTTCGAAATTTCCATTTTTTTAGGAAAAGAAAATAAAATATTGTCTTAAAAGAGTACAATATCGAAAACAGTTATAAGGACGCATCTATTGAATTATTTTGTAGTGCAAGTAATTTTACAAAGCTTTCATAGCAAGACATAAAAGCAGAAAATTGATGATATGTAAAAATCGAAGTATTTCGTTCATCTGATCACAAATGACATCTATTGACATGTCATTTCAAAACGCACCTATTGAACTTACTTATTTTCAGTGTATGAATACAATATATTACTTAAGACTGTCACAAAAAATCATATTAAATTTAATCCTAACCAATATTTGGGGTGCAATGGTTACTAAATTTTGCATTCCTTGCCACTATTTATAATGCAATAATTTCCTATACATTGTTAAAGTTTATGTTAGGGAAGACCCAAGGATCAATAAATACAGAAAAGCTTACTAGTTGGAGGCTGCGTACTGCTTGAAAGCGTTGGTGATTGTAGCAGTGCATCGTAATCGTTTTTGAACTTTTGAGTTCCACTGGCATCGAAATATTGTGCATGTACAGCAGCTGCTGCTGTTGCGGTCGCTGTTGTTGCTATTCCAGTTGGTGTACTTCAAAAAAAAAAGTAAAAATTTAGGACGAACAGAATACTTGCTCAGTTATACGATAACACTATACAAAAAGTAAGTTATAAAAAATATTGAGAATAGAAAAAAGCAAACCTGCTAGAAACTTGTTGCTCATTGGTATTCTGATTGAAAAAATTATGTGTCCCATTAGCTCGTAACGCTATACGTTGCATGCGTTGCGCACGATCACGTTTATAATATGAACCAAATTTGTTGCGGCCACCGCGCATACGATCTTCACGAACTGCTACAAACATCCTCTTTCGAGATCATTTAGATTTCAAATGCATTTTATTAACATAAATTTTATTATATCTATTCGATATTTCATATCTGCACTCCAAAAAAAAAACTAATCGATTAAATAAGAATTGTTTTAATTTCGCTTCTATCAGTTTATTTTCTTATTCATTTCATTTGAACTTTTAACAAAAATCTTGCCATGTTTTTGGACATTATTTGTATTTCCTATTATGTTTTTGTTTGTTAAAATTAGCATTTTCTGCTTTCTAAGAATCGGTATTTTGTGAAGGTAAAATTACATGTGAGAAGTGTCATCCATGTGCAGTAATTTGTCGTATGAAAACCGAAGAGCCGAAAAGGACATCCTGAGGTCAACATCTATTGTCCTTTTTGAGTACAGGAGGGATAGGGCAAAAGAAGAAACAAGCTGAGCTTTGTTTTCACTCACTTTACAACTCTGTCCTCATCCTTTCATTAATGGTAATGGTGCTAGTAGCTATGCAGTGGTTATAATAATAGCTATACAAGCAGATCCCTTTAATTTATTCAAGAAAACTCTTTTTTCTATCCGAACTTTTCGGTGAACTTTCACTATACGTGGGTCGCATCTCGCACACAAATTACTCTCATGCCTCAGATCGGATCATAGTTTAATAGTACTCATTTTTCGCTCCAGTAATTAACGTATACATTTTATTGGCCCTCTTTTTATCTTTTCTCTATGTCCCTTTTTCTTGAACCTTCTTCACCTTTTTACACATTCTTTTTGTGAGGAAAGAGTTAGGTTTCTGCTATTGCTATATGAGGAATTTCCTGTAGTCCAACAGAACAATTAGCAGCAATTAAAAGGACATTTCTTGGCCAACAGATCTATTAAAGAGTTATTTTCTCGAAATCGACAGAAAATGATGAGAGATGTTGATATATTCAAGTGATGAATGTGAATTAACTATATAATTAGTCATTTAGTCATTTACTCATCCTAAGAATTTTACAAAATATGGCAAAGGATGCTATATGTGCATTTTTTTTCATCCAAGCCTAAGCCTAATATAATTTCAAAGCTAACTGAGTAAAATAATGCATCATTTAGAAGCCATAAATTAAAAAATAACCCCTTATCCTTTCAATCGATAAAGGAAAATTTCAAAACTGATTAAAAAACTTGTTTCTTCAATTGTTCTCTGAAAATCAGTCAACCAACCCAGAAGGTACTTCCTAAAGAAAGAAGAAAAGGAGAAAAAAAATGTCCCTTTCTCTGAATTAGCAGCTTCGAAGAGCGCTGGGTACGGAGGAAAGCGAAATGATTTCTATTTTTCGGCGATTGCAAAGGAAGAAAATGAAACGAATTGAGCGAAACTGGCAATTTCTATGAAAATGAAGGGATGAAGACAAATGTTAAAAAAAAAAGCAGAATTATTTTTTCTGGAAAAAATAGTACCGATGGTACGGTTAAATAACCTATTGTTACTAACCAATTTGAATACCACCGCTGAAAGCTATTGGACGTAAGAAATTCATGTGCTTTAGGCTAAAAAAAAGAAACAATGAATCGTTCAAGGTGCTACAGTATAATTTGAAAATTATTACAGGAAAAAATAAATCTAACCGAATAATGAAGAGGACATCGGCAAGTACATTGAACGATGGATTATGCAAATTAAGAGGGAGTCTGTAGAGAAAAGATATGATTATTAGGAAAAGAAATCATTGTTATATTTTAATGAAACTGTATAATGTTTTTCATTACAAAAATAATGCGTTGACTATTGTGATCTAAAGTGAAATAGAGAGTTTACTATAATGTGAATGCAAGAATGGGAATTTTGAATTTATTGATTAGAACTGAGTTTGAAAGAAATTATTCTTGCTGAAAGAAGAAATGATAGAGTGGTGAAAGTTACATTAATTGAATGCTAGATTGTTATTGACGATATGACAGTAATCTCGTGCAAACTTTCCAGCGGCGCATAATGCTTCTCTCTAAGTTATTATTGGGATAATATATGAACTGTCATCTCCAAACTATTAAGTGGTTTTCGAGAATCATCATTTTGATGACGCACGATTTCACAACATGTAATCTAACTTTTAGCTGATTCAATGATTTCTTTTTTTCACTATCAGATTGAAATGACCATTGCACGATAGTTCTTTTGGGTTTACAGTTTTATTGGAACATTAGTACTAAGCAGTGATGATGTAGTTTAAGAGTTGAGAATATCGTACTATATTTGTTTATTGTGGTTGTAAAATCTTTCTATCGTGTTTCAACTTTTCTCCTTTCGTTTTTTAACGTTTATTGGTTCCTTTTTTAAAAAATGGTGTTAGTAGAATGGGTAGAAGTCA
The DNA here is from genome assembly GCA_029876185.1 of Mansonella ozzardi. Taxonomy (NCBI): domain Eukaryota; kingdom Metazoa; phylum Nematoda; class Chromadorea; order Rhabditida; family Onchocercidae; genus Mansonella; species Mansonella ozzardi. The sequence goes on along the minus strand of JARVGP010001697.1, from coordinate 7,599 downwards.
TTTAAAACTTTCAAAATCGGTTGTGATGTCTGTGTTTGCGAAGCAAAAAGTGGGTGTAGTATGATGTGGGTAAAGGAGCAACATCCATTCCATGGATTGCATTTTTTGAAACACTTTTTCTGTCCCCCTCCTTTATATTATTCAAACATTCTCATACTGAGGGAGAGTAGTGCTCATCACCCCCTACCGTTGGCAACGACAATTTCATTTTCGAAATACATGTGTATGAGCAAAAACCGGTCATCATTATCCAGACAACCTGCTAGTAACCATCCTTATTCATCGAGCTGTTGTTGTCAACCATGAACCTTCTGAAGGATTTGATATTGATTGAATCACCAAAACAAAATTTTGGACACTTCATTAATTTCAAAATTTGCAAATTAAACCTTCGACATTATAAACTCATAAGTTTGATTTTCCGACAAATCTTCTTATGGTGACGAAATTGCTGTTAATCATTCTCTCCTAGTCTTCCAAATAGAAATTTGTCTTCTACTTTTTTGAGAATATTTTGATATAATTTTTCTCGACTTAGAAACTCAATCATTCTTAAATACAAAATTCTTAAATCATTCTTAAATATAGAATGATAAAAATGTTTTTGTTTTCCAGTTATTACCAACAACTCAAAATTTTTTAAAACTAATGGTAAAATGTTTGAAATAAATAAATTATTCAATTTGAAGCAGAAAAACATTTTAAGTTGATTCAGAAAAAGGCGCGCGCGCCATCTTCATTCATTAGTTTGACTTTCTTTGTGTCACTTCAAGTTCTGTTCGAATACTTCCCATCAGTTTCAATTGACGGGCGAATTTTCGATTGCATTAGCTGCATCCACTAACTAATTCATCTCTTACAGTGCTGCCTTCCGAAAACTGGATGCAAGAAGAATTGAAATTTTTACGACAGTATAATAAACGACAACTAAGGTGATATTAACATAATTGGATTATAACGGTTGGATGAAGGTGAAGACACAAGACTGAGTTAATGTATGCATGTGATTGATCTGGGAAAAGATTTCATCAGTAACTTACTAATCGGGAAAACGAATCACATAGGGAAATTTCTTTCTTTGAAAAGACACAAGAGTATTGCGTATTAATGACCAATAAGAAAATGAAATATCAAGCTGGAAATAATTAAAAAGATATTTAATTTCTGATCTTTGTAGAAACCGCTTTGAGAGTAATTAAAAATTAAAAACTGCCTGTGACTTATGAACTATGTCGTTGTGTTCTCTTTAGCAAGAAAATGTAAAGAAATCATTTGCAGAGCATATTTTGTAATTTGTTTGGATCCGCTCAGCGATGAAATTGTTTTTGCAAATAATTTATTTCAATTACATGATTTCAATCATTTGGTAGCCATATGATAGTTTCTAAATTTCCCTATTTCATGCAGTGATAATGTAAAAAGTAATATTTCCTACCATATTACGGTAATATAATTGCAATGTGTTGAATTCCTAAGTGTGTAAACACAAAGTTGACATACGCACTTATCTACAAGATATAAATATTACGGTATATATTAATTATTACTACAGAGATTATTCATCCCGAATGAAAGAAAATACTTTGTGAATGCTTTGAATCTTTCCATATGCTACTATTTCTTTCTTTTGAGGAAATGGTAATAACTATTTTCCTTGGAAAGAGTATTCCTGGGAAACCTAGCAAGGAAAACATGATCCGATGTTTGAGAGCAAGCAACAGAGAACCTCGTATTTTATTCATCTCACAATTTCTTAGTAATTCATTTCAAAACTATATTGAAATAAAAGCTTTAAAAAATTTCGTTTGATTAACTCAAATGAAGAGAAAACTAAAATCTCGTCTACTTTGAAATTTTAAATGTCATTAGGAGGTAAACAAAATCGACAAACATTAGATAAAATTTAATATTGAAAAATTTACCGCCTATATTTTTGTGCTATAAAACGTTTAATTAAAAAAATTGGATGAAGAAAATCCTCTGAAGATATTCTATTTACTAATTACTAACCTTCAACCTTCATCCCACGCTGTATACATTTTTGGAATCGACAGTGTGGACAACGTTTTCGGCACGATTTGTCCACTGCACAATTTTGATCTGCTGAACATTGATATGACTGAAATCAAATTTTTAGTAACACAGATTTCAAACTAAACATTCCGAAATTCCTATAGCAATGATTAATTCATATTCAATAGTGGAATTTAATAATACAACAAGGATTCTTCAAATTGAAGAATTAAGAATTTTGTTGATTTCAGGTGAAGTAAATAATTATTTTTTGATCTCTGCGAAAGAGTTTTCATCCGAAAGCATAACGGATGAAGCAGGATTTTTTCGCTGTAAATTTGTTAATTTTTCAAAAAAATAAAAGTCTATACGATTTACAATTCAGGAAGAGTTTTGCATACTTTTCCATTGAGAAAATGTTCTTCAACTTTGATATCAGGGTATTTAAAGAGGAAAAATGAAAAAAAAAACCTTTTTATTTTGTACTGTTCGTTTGAAGAAGCCCTGAAAATTGAACATTTTATTTTCAGAAAAAGATATGCGATGCAAAATTTTGGATCTCATATCTCACGAAACACGAAATGCTCAGAATACCAAAACATTTGTCTTTCTCAGTTTTACACAAAATGAAACAGCAACTTGAACAATTCTCAGAATTTAAAAGTGATTTTTGACGAAAAAAATTATTTGTAGGTTTATTTGGAACAATGCAAGAATGTTCGAGACCATTTTGGCGTTCAAGAATGTAAGGGGTTGCTTTGGAAATAAATATTACTTGTGACAGAGAAATTTCTTATCGAAAACAAAATAAGGAAACAAAGTTTTGGAAATCAATTTAACTCTGGTGTAGTAAATTCAATGGTGGAAAAAATTAGAAGTGCGTTGGAAGCGATTATGAGTGAGAAATGAGATCAGATAAAACGAAAGTAGTTTGGTCAGACTTTGTTTTCATTTAAGTCAAAGTTTTTTAAGTGATATAAGGAAAGTAAAATTTTATTGAAAAACGTTATCACATTACAAGGATAAGCATCCCGAATGAGCATAGAAACAGAGCTTGCTGATTGTTGATTGGTTGAAAAGAAGCATTATTGCTTCTGCACATGCTGCTGTGGTATGATTTTGAATGCGACTACGGTATTGTTTGAAATTTAAATAGATTGAGAATCTTCATGTAATATCAAAATTCAAATTTAAAATTTACAATTTAAGAAAAGATCGAAAATATGCCGTATTTAATATTACTTGATAAAAGAGGATCTTATCCTATAAATTAATTCTAATTATTTCACTAATTATATTGTTATTTGAACGATGATCCAAATCTATACCGTAATTGGTATTTTCACATAAAATTGATATTAGAGATATTTCTATTAAATAGTTATAGTACTATAAATTCATTTGAAGAAATTTGAAAATGTTATGCGAACCTTGCACGATTCACAGGTGAGCAATCCGTAATGGTACCCGGAGACGCGATCTCCACAAACCGGACAATTTTCGTATTCGATTTGCGGCTTACAGTTCAGATCGTCCAGCTTCAAGGCCGTTTCAATGCCAACCATGATGGCAATCGTTGCCGGCGATTTGCTCGGCGCTCCGGCCTTCGTTGTCACTCTTCTTATGCTGCGTTGACCTTGCTACCCACAGACAAATAAACACACACATACACTGAAGGCCGTGGCAGACAGCGGCCTGTACCTTTACGACAGGTGAACTATTATTGTTACAAGCAACCACATCGAATAGTGAAAGCAATTGCAGGAAGGACCAGTTAGCCGACAATACATTCCATAGAATTATCAGAGGAATCGTAGTGAACGAAATCTGAGATATCCAGAAGAGTGCCGAGTCAGCAGGTAGCAACAGATAGCATCACAAGCAACGATTCATCATCCTATAAAAGTGGGTGGTACCTACTACATGTCATTATATCAAGCAGTTAGCGGACACGCATACAGAAACAGACAGAAGTACAGACTCCCTTGATGCATACACCTCCTTCAGCTAAGCCGCTACATTGTTGTATTGCACATGCATGCCTTCTTCTTACAATTAACAGACAAGTAGAAAGGGGTGGAGATGGGTAGTTCGGTGGGTCGGTAATGTAACTTGGGGACAGATCACCGTATTGGTGAAAAGAATATCGCAGAGTTTGACAATTGTGTTTGAAAAAAGAATAGCTGATTAAGTTACCCTAAGGATGGTTGCAATCATAGCTACCAATTGCTTCTTCATCATCGATATGTCGAGAATTCATTGGAGATCAAATTGCAAGGAAAGAGAAATGCATAAACGCAAGCTAAATTTTTAATGTGTACAATTGATTTTGCAATGTCACCTATTTCAACCAAAACTTTCAACATCCACAGCTTCAAAGATCAGCTTTTGTCGATAAATAGGTGAGGGGGTAGTTGAATAGATAAATGGATAGTGGATGAAAAGGAAAAGGGAGAGGAAGTAGTAATGATAGCAATAAACTCGCCGAAGAATTACGTTAGGGTAGAAGAAGATGGGAAGGATGACGAGTTGCTCTCCCTTATGGTAGTGAACTGTCACTGTTACCATGTCCCAAATATCGGGGGGTCAAGGCCTTCGTTACTTCCTACCTGAAGAAGGAGAATAGTACTTGATGATAGTAATGGTGACAACAATAACGACGAAATGTGAATGACAAACCCATCCGAGCGTTCCCGAACGGAACAGATTCATGGCCTTCAATCAAAAATTGTTGAATGAGACAAGTTGTTATTGAATCAAAAATTTGTTATTGAATGAGACAAGGTTTTTGAAAAAAAAAAATGTAGCAACGCTTGAATGTATATTAATAGACTGAAAGGACTTGTTGCAGATATGGAATTTAAAAAGAAAGGTCGAGTAACTTTTAAAACAGACATAAAGATAAAAGGATAGAAATCTTTGATATTGAAAAATATGATACGATGATATGGGTGAAGGTCTTTCAAAAGTGAAAAAATGTGATACAGATATATGGATAATGAAATTCGTAAAAAATGAAATCTTGATTGAGCAATAAATTTATTGATTTTGGTAAATAAAAATATTGCTTGTATAAAGAAAAGGTACATTAGGTTAGGTTAAAGCTGGAATGCGGGAAAAATTTTCGACCTCGAAAAGACAGGGAAAAGATAGGCAAAGCTACATGTATCTGCATATATCGAGGCCAAGGTTTCACTAACCTTCACACTGTCGTCCAACTTTCCTTTTTCCGGCCTTCAGTTCAATCATTGCACGATCAGCAACTAAACGATATCAATTCGATCTCCGTAGCACATCGTCTGAGCTTTAAGTCTTTCAAATCAAATTGAACCGGCTCAACCGAAATTTAAGACAGTTTTCATAGAAAATTATTAATTGATTGTCATTTACTTTAAGATATCAATTGGATGAATTGTAACTTACAAGTCATTTTCGCTCTCCTACAACATGAAAATTTGTCTGTTACTGAACAGAACTTTTTTTTATTGTAAATACCCACTTATATAATCGATTTCCATTCTTGTTATATTTTAATCGTTTTTTTTTTTTTTTTTGTTGTATGAGAATTGAAAAGTTATTTATTATTATACATGTGAAAACACTGATTCGTTTACTTGCTAGCCGTATGTTACTTTTAGATATTCAGTCTATTACCGCTTTACCTACTAAAATAATTTAGCTGGTTGTTAAAACTAGCAAAATGGCTAATTGGTCTACTTCACATTTTAGAGAAACTTATTAGAAGTTTGCGATTTGCAATTTCTCCTGCACATGCTCGAAATGTTTTGAAAAATTAATCGAGACCACTTTAAAATTCATATCAATCTGAAAGTGAAGAGTAAAATAATTATTTTTTAGGTGACCAATAAATCGTTTCTCTCATACGTAATTGAAAGGGAAAATTTGTGCATTCTCTGGTCTTTTTTCAAAATCGAGTTTTTTCTTTCATTTTTCAATTGACTATCTGAAACATCATCTCTGAAGTTGAATTTCTAAAATGTGAATTTTCGAAAAAATACAAAATCCTTTCTAAAAATTCTTTAAGATCTAAAGCATAAACTTTATTTTCAACTCGTAAATTTCAATTTTAAATAGTTTTGTCAAAAAGCCTACTACTCCATTTTTTTTCGTTTATGGATTTTTAATTTCGAAGGTTGCCATGAGTGAAAATGAAAACGATGGAGCAGAAATGTATAGCTGGTCATCGGCATTTAACACATAATTATAATGTTATTGATATTTACAGGAAAAAACAGATAGGTAAGACAATAATAGAAGTCAATAGAAGTAGATAAAGGAAATAAAAAACTACGCGTTTTGGACAAGCTCACCATTAGTTTTCAGTTGTCACTCTGAAAGTTCATTCAGTTTGCATCCCATCAACCAATTTTCTTTCTCTTTTCCTTGGCCTTCCTTCCTTGTCCGACAAATTTTTAACTACGCATCATTATTATGATAGATAATTGTTCACATCTTCTCTTTAGCTATCCCATCTAACTTCCATATCAACGATAAAAATATTAAGAAAGATGGGACTAAGATGTTTTTCTTTTTCCTAGAATTGAAATACTTTTTACAGTTCGAAATATTTTCAGAAAGAATATATAATCTTTAAGATTTCAAATCATGCAAAATTGTTTTTTGCCTTCTCAATAGTCTCAATTGTCGAAAAATCTAATTTTTCAGAGAGATAACAATCAAGAAGAGCCGCAAAATTTTTATTATACTGTTTTGTCCCTTCATCGGTTAGGACCATCTTCAAATTGCGCAAGTCTTGTGGTAGGCGATATAGAGAAGGAAATAAGGAAAGAGAAATGGCGAGATCGATAGTGATGATAAAGACGCTTTCCTGAACACACTGTCAAATCATTTTCTTGCAAAAAGTTTTACTCATTAATATAATCAACCTGTTTGTAAATAATTGAACATTTAAATAACTGCTAAATTTTTTACCGTCTGCATAAATTTCGAACAAAGAATAATGAAAATTTTTGATCGCTGATATTTCTTTCGAAAATTTTCAGGATAAAGTTGAATATTATTTAAATTTATGAAATGAAAAGACTTAAGTTCTTGTCATGATAGCAAGTATTGCAAAATTATCAAAACAAGCAAAAAAAGCAGCATTTATGACTATACTTTTCTATTGAAATATTTAAATAAATAACGCTTATCCGCTTGTTTTTTCCGCTCGATTTTTTCTCGCAATAAAGTTGACTGTTATCATGATAGTACAACGATGATCTATTTCTAGAATTGCGCAATCGATATGACTGCCAATCATCCATTACCCTACTTAAGTGTTTTCATATTTTTGAAATATTTTGAATTTATTCACACTAAAGCGATTTTTTCTTCTTTTTACTAAAAATTCTTCGTTTTAGAGTAACTTACATTATCCTAAAATGAGGAATTTTAAACATCGTAATAAATGAAAATAAATTCGAGGTGATAATTTAACGATGTATTTAGTTTTATATATGCAAAGCCCTTATACAAAACATATTTCTGCAAATTACTGATTTAGTATGAAATATTATGAAATTTTGAAATCTGTTTTTAAAAAGCAAAAAAAAAAAAAAAAAA
>JARVGP010001696.1:0-12701 GCA_029876185.1 Mansonella ozzardi | reverse complement strand
TTTTTTTTTTTTTTTTTTTTTTTTTTTTTTTTTTTTTTTTTTTTTTTTGAAAAAAGATCGTCTTATAAATTGAAAAATCTTTAAAAATCTTGAAAATCTCCATCATCTTATAGATTTTATAAAATACTTTATTTTTGTATAAATTTCGGTACTTGTATTTTTAGATGGCAGAGATCGGAAAAAAAGATGATTTTTACGAATTTTTAATCAGTTATCAGATAAATAAAACGGTAGATGAGGTATGCCTTATTCTTTCAATAAATGATTGGAAATATGTATGAAATACTATGAAAATATTGAATAATATGAGTGGTAAAATGTCGTCTTTGGGGTCAAAATTTATTTGAGGAATTTATAACAGAAGTGAGAATTTTGCAAATTTGACAAAAACTACGTGGTAAAAGAAACAACATCCCGAATTACGGGAATAAATAGCAAGACTGACACATTTCTGCCTGATAGACTGATTTACTGAGAGTAGGATATGTAAATAACTGCGAAATGCGTTTTACAGCTTTTCTTGAATGTTGCTTCAGTTTATACCACAAATTTGTCATGTAACAATGAAATGAGTGACAATCTACAAAATGAATTATTCGTATCTGTTTGACCATAATTTTGGCATGCACTTAACGTGGGAAAAGATTTATGAAAATTTTAAGAATGTAACTCAAATAATTGAACATGACTGCAGTTTCGGATTTGTTTGATGTAAGAAATTCAGAAGGATAAACTATAACTTCTGGAATTTATGTTTGATTGTGGCAAGTGTAATATCGTGATACGTAATTCAGTACTGCACTTCAGATTCAGTTGGGTATGTGGGATGATGAAGAGGGATGGAAACTGACCAGAGTGATAGATTGTTCGTTGCGAAGAGTGGGACCAAACAATATTCTTTTTACCTGTTCTGGAATGTTTTTTATGAAGAATGTGAACGAAAACATCAAATATTTTGCAGCCATGCAAAATACGTTCAGTGAAGAATTGTAAGTATCATCAATGCTTGCTATAGTAAGCTTCTTTCCAACAAATATTTTAATCACCAGTTGTTAAATCAATAAACAAATGATGCATAACAATAACATGGAGAAGAAAACTAGCTTGTGTGTGTTTATGTATTTATGTAGGATTAGATCGGGAATCTCTCTAATAATTTCAACGTGTACTTATGTGGAAAAGAACGCAGATTTATGAAAATTCTAAGAATGTAACTCAAATAATTTTTTTGTATGATGATAATATTAAATCAACCAATGTTGCAATCTTTGACGAGAGATATACTTTATTGTTTGACTATTTCCGTCTTCGAAGATTTACAAGAGGATTGCAATAGTGTTGTAATGAGATAGATGCTAAGAAACTCTTGCATGATTCATCAAGATTAAAATTCAAAAGTTAACTTGTTTCCAGGATTATCCCAGCGAAGAAAAGATTAACATGGTATATGTGTGTATCGTCAGGTTTCCTGGCCTCAGTAATGCTTTTGACCATTACTATCAACGTGTACTTATTTTGTTTTCTTTTTTTATTAATGTTGTTTGTTTTACTGCTTTCTTTGTGGTTAATGTTTAAAGTTAAGGTTGATTTCTCATCCTGATTTTTTTCGAATAAATTTCAGCGTATCCAATTATCGTTCACAAAGGAGTAAACAAGTGATTGTTAATATGTGCGCTTGTATATTTATACTTTGCGTGTTGTATTCATTTGCCCATAACGGAATTCTCGATTCGGGTGCATGTCGAGCCGTTACGGTCGCTCAATATTTCTTCTTCCTTGCTGTTTACTTTTGGATTATGCAAGTTTTTAGGTATGTAACAGGTAGTATCGAAGAAAAGTTTTCAATGATGAAAATGATTGAATGGAATCCGAATTTTAGATTGTTGAAAGAAGAATTTGTCAAGATTGTACGAGACTGCAATCAAAGCAAAGGTGATGGAATAGTTCACACAGAAGTTGAAAAGGTAAAAATATTTAGAATGTCATATTTGCAGAACTGAGTTAGAATTGAAATTTTTAGTATTTTTGGAATTAAGATGCCCAATTTATGGAAAAGTGATTGTTCTAGGTAGCACTATATGAGGAAATTATGAAGATGTACTTCATTGCTTATGGTATCCCGCTGTTTGCCATATCAATTGTGTTAGCTACTGATACCTTATCGCATGACGCCTCGCCAAAATTGTAATGTTCAATCGGAGTACTGGCAAAATTAATTTTAAAACCTTTCATTTTTTAGATTCCTTTTATTGAATTTCGAAAACAGTTAATGAATTAGAGCTGTTGCTGAGATCATTTAATTTGTCAGTAAGAATAAACTTAAATTTAGATCACTGTGAAATTTATTTTAAATTTACAGCTGCTTTCCTTCGTCACTGATGTACATAAAAATATTTGCGTATGCTGTTTATGCTCCACTGGTTATTTGTACCGTCCTTATCTTGTGGATCATTATCTTCATTTTACGTCTACTTTTCACAGGTACTTATCACACACAGCTACGCACTTATCTATTGAGTCTATAACTCAACGTTAATTTTCTAATGATACAATTTAATCACTAAAAAAGTACACAAATTTCTCATACTTCAGTTGCGATATGCTTTTTACAACACATTGCAGTTTTGCTGTTGTGAATTTTAAAACCACTATTTACTTAGCTCATCAATCAGAGCATTTTATTTACCTTCAGTTCGCTTGATTCTTATTGTTTGTTTGACCACATTTATTGCTTGCTTGATCACAACCACTACCAGAATCATCCTTCACCAGTGTTGCGTTTTGGCACAGCAGCACATTAGACACGATCGCGATTAGGCTTGCTCGAAAACGGATTCTGCTGTCCTTTCGTGGCGCAGATCCATGAGTTGTTCAAATTTCTTGGAAATTCGGTCTATATATTGGTAACAAAAAAAAGAAAAATATCATCGCTTCACAGAATGAGCTGCAGAAAATATAAAAACTGGCGATATTACTTTTATATTACATTTTTAGACTTTTACACCTTAAAGAGTTGTTTTAGGATATGTGGATAATGGAAGTTCTGAAGAAAACAAAACGAAAATTGGAAATAGGACCACTTCTGATGAAATGAAAAAAAGGGCAAGCATAGCAACGACGCAGTTTTTGTAAGGGAATTCACTTTTAGACTGTCTAGAATGACATAATGTAAAAGTTTTGAAGAAATGAAATATGTTTTCTCAAATTTAATTGCCCTTTTGTGTCAAATTAAAATTAAATGTAAATTTGGACTTTTGAAATTGATTTATGGTCAAAAATTGATATACAATTCTTCAGTTAAAAATTGTTTATGAAGGAAAAATCTTCGTAAATACTCCCTATATTTTAAATTAAAAATTGATAATCTTTTTGAAATCCAAAAAATCATGATGTTAACAGCAGCAGGTTTATATTTCAGATGGTTACTACTAATAGCAGTATTGTATTTATTGAACTGTTATACAGCAGTCACTCATATTAACCAATTAAATGACTTGCGACCTTCCGCAGCATCTAATTCTTACTTCAGTGCATTATTCAACGTACTACTCGCTCTTGCCATTTTTTATCCATTCACGCTTGAATTGATATGTAAGATAATGTTTAAAGTGAGTTGTTATATCATAAGTACCAGATAGCATTTGTAGTGCAATGCAGTGCATGGCAATTATTTTGCTCAGCTCTAATAAATTCAGCAAGTGACATAGTTTCATGATGATGATATTAAAAGAATTAAGTAAGTCAGACTTAAAGCTTCAAAAATGTTTTAGGATCGTTATTCAAGCTGTCCCGCATTCATTACAAAGCCGTTCGTTAATGTACCATACCACTACAAGGAACGTACGATGGCGCTCGTACAAAGAGGTTCGATCGCCAGATGTTTTGCTGAAGGAGGAGAGTGGGTATGAACAACTCAAAAATGCCAATGATTTTTAACCCAATGTCAAAGCCATTTGCTGTGGTGTTACTCTTACTGTCAGTCCTTATTGCTATTATTAATAGCTATTTTAGAAAAAACCAAAAAAATGATATTTAATAATTAATCCTATTGATGGAGGGACACAAGTTATCATAGCGTTGTGGGTTCAATTCTATGTTTTCATAACGATAAACAAATCCAAATTGACATAATCTGCCAGTTGTAAAACTCATAGCTCACATTGTTCAGGGATGTTTACTTTTCAGTCATGGATGATCATTTATGGCAATATTTATAGCATTAGGAGAAAGTATGAAAATACAACCATACATAAAAGCATTTATAATTATAAGCTTTTCTTAATGTCGAAATGAAATGCTGAAATGGACGATGACTCCAGAAGAGCTGGACGATAGTATTCGGATGCTGGAAATTTCAGAGCTGCAGTTTTTTTATTATGTTGCAGAGATCATTATTTAATGTGCAAGATGCACTGTAGTAAACACTTTTCAGATTTCCTTTTATCAGGGCTTTCTGAAAATTTAGCAGTTCTGAAATTAATCAGCTATGTTAAGAAATATTCTGTTAATAAAAGCGAAGATTGAAAGCGGAAATTTATCATATTAATTTTTGAAATTTATCAACTGCGAAAGTTATGAAGGCATTTTCAAATCTTTGTATTATTAATTTATGGATTGCTGATAAATTTTCTCTATGAATTTCACAATGAATGAAATGCTTTCTGGTGTCCATCCTGTTTCGAAATTTGTTGAAAGTTAGAATTTTAAGGAAAACAACTCGTAAGCTCAGTTTTTAATTGTAATACAAAGAATATAAGAATTACTGAGATACGCATTTCTTAACATTGGTTTGAGTGCGGTCTGGACACTATCAAGCTAAAGCCGTTCAAAGTAAATTCAGATTACCAGATAGTTAATCTTTTTATTCGTTGGCAATTTCGACAATTCCACAATTTGACGAAAAACTTGACTGCAACCGATAGCATATTGACGTTTTTGTTTGACATCGGTTTTTATTGATATACTTGGTATACCGATGATGAACAGTTATTGGTACTTTACATGAAGAAAGTTAATCAAATCCCGTTAATCTCTCTAAACCAATCCTAACATTATTAGGTTATGTCATCAATAAAAGACTTATGAAAGAAATAATCAAGCAAGCATATAGAAGAAAAATTATACATAGACATGCCATCAAGAGAAAATGGTCGACGGCAAATAGCAATGGGATGTCAATGTTGAGAAAAATTGGAATATTGCAGTGAGAGAAAATATTCTCGATAAAATATCCTTAACTAAACACACACACACACACACATGTATTTATATTCGTTCTCCTTTTGTCCTTTCCCAGGAGAATCATTTGTAAACTTCATTCGGCAGATCACTCAGTTTATTCATTGTTTTCCTTCGTTTACTTCTCGATAAAGTGAATCTGTGCGTCTTTTTTGCAATCAGATTTCACTTTACAATTGGCGAACTGATTGGGTGAACAAACGGATGGTTGCAAATGAACCTTTTGCAAAACAATTTTAAATTGAGTTTTCATATGAGCTAAGGAATTCATATGCACTTTTGTGGCACACACACCAACACACACACTCACAGGACAAACATTAGTTCAAAGTGGTCACTAATTATACCAAAATTAGAGTTCTCCACATGAGAACATAGATGAAATAGTAGAATTATCCAAATTTATGAATAAGTATGATTTGAAATATATCTTAGGAAGACATTTAAATGAGACAAAAAAAAACTTCAGAAAATAAAGCACTTTATAATTGTGCAAGCAGTCTAAAGGTTAATTAAATACCATAAAGTCTGCATTGCAACGAAGATCGAAGGTCAAAAGAAGCTTTGCTGAGAATGAACAGAAGCAAAAGGGAGAAAAAGAATTATGCACTGTCCATTAAAGACTTGACATGGACTTTAATTCCTGAATCAGTAGTTTTTATAGTTTTTTGAAAGACTTACAAATGGAACAATATAGTTTGGCATGGCAGATAATTAGAGACTACTAAAAAAACATCGACTACGAGTTAATGCGCATAGCGGATCATCTTTCTCATGTTTTGAATTTGAAATGAAATCTCATAATTGCAGTACTAATAAAGTTCCAATTAAATTCAGAGTCGGCAGTATCTTACCAAGTTTAATGCATCATTTTTGAAGAATTAATGTTCCATGTTCACCAATTATGCATCAGTTCAATAAATGACTTTTCGAATTTCCCCACATAAAATCATAATAATTCAATAAGCAGATTTTCTGCATGGAAAGCATCAAATAATCTCTGCAAGACTACAAAATTGATACATTCCATTCCTGTTTGTCAGGTCGTCAATTCATCCGTTTCCATTTCCAGACCGACAAATGTCCCACTCTATTTCTTCATTAAAGGAGAGAAATGAAGCTGTATATATTACCCGTTGTCATCATAAATAGCAGTAGGTACCTTTCTTTAAGCAGAAATATCAGTCTTTCAAAGAATGCTTACAACTGTTTTGCTTGAGAGACAAGAAATTGCCCGAAGGTCCTTCTTACGTAAAACAAAAGTACATAATGGACCAAATGTTATTCACTGAGTGCTGTTCTTCCACTAATCTATATTCCACATCAGACTGCAGTGATAAATAGCATATCAAATACCCGTAGCCTCCCACAGCTAGCTCAGAGATCTCCGCTTTGTTTTCAGACTACTCAGTTCCCCTTAAAATATCTCAGGAATACCATGAAAAAAGCGTAATTGCGGCATGAACTTAATTTGTTGCATGAACAGTGTGGGAACACTTCACCATCGATGAGTTTATTTGTATTAGTCAGAGCTCCAGTATAAAATGGTCCCAATGAAAAACTGAGAAACAAGGAAAATTTAAAACCCTTTTCCAATGATTCATAATCGAAATGCCCGATAACAGCTGCAAGCTGAAGAACAAAAAATGTTATCAGAATACTGGCAGCAAAGCTTTCCAACCAACAACAATACAGGCAATCCAACCACAATACTATGTCCCTCAAGAGACTAGTCATACTTAGGCCCACTTCAGATACCAGCCATTACTAACTCAATAACTTCTCCCACTGAAGTTGCAGCTAAATCGTTTACAGCTGAAAATCTTAAACTTCGCAGAAACAAATACAAATTCTACAAACATAAATAAACACTCCGATATAAATCATATAAATCAATGATTTATACAGATCATATAAATGTAAACCATATAAACCAATGAAGCAAGGAACTTTACAGAACATCCCAAAACGACGAAGAGTCTAGTATTTTACCATTTTAAAAATTAGAGGAAAATGCTTTGACATTTTTACCGAGCACACCGAAAAAAACCGTGTAACATAAGGATGCAAAATTAATACAGAAATTAAACTAAAAAAAAACGAGCTGCCAAGTCTGAAATGGAAATATTTTGGTTACACTCACTATAAATTATATTAGCTGTACAAGGATCAACATCAGCAGCCCATCAAAAAACCATCTAAACTTCCGTACTTCATAAAGTTCAATGAAAATCGGAACTGAAAAAAAAGCCAAAGTTACAAAAAAAGCACCGTATCACAAATCGAAAGACTCAGTACTTGAATGACCCATCACAAAACAACAAAACACCGAAGTCAGTAATTTCCTTCAGGATAAAAATATCTAACACTATTACTGCCAACACACGGTGCATAATGTTCAAGAGAAAATCTGCCAAATTCCCGGGGAAACATTTTGCAACTGATAATATAAAGTCAACATTATGCGTCACATCAATTTTCAAGGCACAGAGAGACCACATCAATTCGTATGACATCATACGAAATCAGCATTGAGTTTGAAAGCACATTCAAAAAATATTGAATTAATAAAGTGAGCATGTCGATAAGACATGAGCTGTAAAAGAGATCCTGTTTGGGGCTTGGCATTAAACTGACCAGATCACTTAATATTCAGTACTGAAGTGCTGGAACTCAACAAGAGTCGTTAAAAAAAAGTCCATCAACTACTGGATCAATGTTCACTGAAAGGTCACGGCATAACTGCATCATGCCGCACAACGCCGCACCCATTTTCTGAAATTTCTTCCGTTTCAAAAAGTCTCTGAGTTTGACGGGCGTTTCCAATCTTGTTTTGGGTTTTATAACAGAAAATTTTTTTTTTTTTCAAATTCCTAAAACTAGATCAGTATTTGTAATAAAACTGTCAAAATACTCACGGAAAGACCGGCAATCAAAAGCAAAAGGTTGCCAAAGCGAGATGTCGCCTCGGCTGGTGAAAGACGACTACTGAGGTGAGCATAAAGTGCATTTTGGACAGATCCACGAGCTACAGCCAGTAAGGACGCAGAATGAGGAGAGAGATTTGAAGCACCCGGATCCAGTGCAATTATCGCTTTCAGTGCAACCATTTCGATTTCAGTAAATCCCAAACGTCGCATTGGGCTCAAAACAACATCCAGAATGTTTTTCTTTACAATCCTACAATATTTCATCACTTTGAATTTTAGCAAATGTCAGAAATCAAAATCAAATATAGCATTTACCCGGAAAATAAAATTACATACATCTGGATATAATGCATATTTTCGAGCTTTACATTCGCATTTTCCAAACAGTTGCATTCATTGAACGGAAATATATAATTGAATTTTTGGATCATAGTAAACGACTGTGAAACAGTTAAAAACAAACTCAATCCGGGATTCCAACAATATGATTTGTTTATCTTCACATTGCTCAATGATAATAACAGGTTTTTCCCGATGGAAATAATGTCCACTAGGTAGTAAAATTGTGCTCCCGACCAACTCAGTATTACGCACCGTGTGGTATGCAACAACAAGAAGCGCAAATTGTGACACACAGTTATGAATTATTGATATCTGCAAAAACCGAACTGCGAAATATGAAAAGCGAAATGGTCCAATCACAGTAATACAAGATCAAAAGTTAATAAAGCCTGAACTCCAAGAAATGTGAATTCACTTTTAAAAGAATTACTGACACACTCTGAAACAGGGAAAAAAGCGGCTTCAATTAGTGTAAAACATCGAATTAGATTTTCCGGTAACAAGTATTCACTTTCAATAATGCACCACATTTCATTCTATGCGTTATTCATTGAAAATTTATGAAGAGGAAAAACCTTTTCACTAGGTGTGAGATCGGCGATTGGCTTAAGTGTATTGGCATAATCAAAAAGCAATACAATAAGGCGCCTTAGATTTTCAAAATATTCCTTGCAGCCAGCAAGACCCAAAGACCCATCGAATATCAGCTAAAAGAAAACCTACAATTTTATACAGCGTGCAAATTTCTGAGGATGAGAAGAAGCTGAATTCATAATACTTTTGGCATAATATATTTTTAAAAAAGAATGGAATTACGATCAGTTCCAGTTCATTATATGAATAATACAAGATCAAAAGTTGAGTGAATGAACTGACAAAGAGAAAGTAAACTTTCAAGAATACAAAAGCCTTAGGAATGAGAGAGAAGGAAAAGAGAGAAGAAAAAAGAACAAAAATATCCCAAGATTACTTACCGGAGATCGTGAAACGATGAGCGAAGGAC
This sequence comes from Mansonella ozzardi, assembly GCA_029876185.1. Taxonomy (NCBI): domain Eukaryota; kingdom Metazoa; phylum Nematoda; class Chromadorea; order Rhabditida; family Onchocercidae; genus Mansonella; species Mansonella ozzardi. Next base: position 3,188 of record JARVGP010001696.1, on the reverse strand, counting down.
GCAAAACAGCATCAATGAGGGTAATGGAAGTCTTTGTTATCACTGGATGAGCATCACGGAGCTGATTGCATATATGTTCAATTTCACACAGTGTTGCCAGAACAGATTCATCTCCAACGGGCACAAGACATTTTGAGTGATCCGAGATGGTATTTATGCAGAAAGATCGTGTGCAAGTTCGAAAATCGTCACTCGCAGCGTTGTCTTTTTCAGATGTAACACACGGTAATTCCCCTGATACAGAATTTGCTGACATCTTTATAGTACCGTTTTCGCCACCTCTGCGTGGATTTTTCTGCCTGCCTGTTTTATCACGATCGGGACGAATTGCTGAAATTAATGTTCACCGTTTTTTGCACAAAAGCGAAACATCTGACCTGCACAGATGTTACAAGATTCATATTGAAAAGAGATTTAAATTTACACAAAGCTAAAAACAATTTCAATTGTATCCAAAATTGATAAGGCTTTATTTGTAGCTAGAGAAATAGAGAGACAGACACGGAGGATGGTATACTGATGAGCATATACTCTTTTTACGAAAATGTAGTTTTGATGAAAGTGCGAATCAAGTTAAAAAGATCGGTATGCGAGGATCAAATAAAAAGGAAGTGAAAGGATTAGTAGAATGGATGGACGATAGTTCTAAAAGTTTGCACAAGGATGTAAAGTGAAAGAGATGTAGACAGCACAGCACAGCTTCCACTTACTCAATGGACTTTCCGATCAAAGGTTAGCACTACAATTCACTTCCTTTGTTCTAAACGGCGAAGTGCATTTTTTTTCGTCTTTGTGCTAAAGAAATAAGAGAAAGATCCAAAAGTCAAAGGATGTCACTCACCATCAGGTTCCATTCCTACTTGAAGGCACTTCTGGAATCGGCAAGATCGACAAACGTTACGACCAGCTGGAATTGTTGTTGTTTTTAACAATAAAAACTAATTAGTTACGCTTCCCACTTATATAGATTTAACAAAATTTCTTTTTCGAGAAGTACAAAAAAACGAGAAAATCGCACAAGAAATGCACAATAAGATGGGCAGATACTTATAATTTGACAGTAACGTCACTTTCAAACATTTAACAAATTTCAAGTGAACTCGTTTTTCCGTGTCATCAAACGACGACGTAATAAAAAGACTCAGTGAAAGTGATCTCAGTTCATCGGAACTTCCTCCTTCCCACAGCAAGGTCAGCAAAGAGTGAAGTCAACGACCAACAACGGTGCACATTTCGTGAGTTCTGCCTCACACATACAAATTATTTATTGAAGGACCTTGCAGAGGATGAAATAAGAGGTACGGGGAAGAAAAACGAATGAGGGAGTGACAGAGGAGGCCCATTCATCGTTACTCACCCATTCTAAATCTCGCAATTTTCAAATTAAGGAAAAAACTTGCAACTTGTTAAAAAATTATTTGATGCTGAATGTACTACTCACCTTTATCAATTCTACACTTCTGCTCATAACGACATACGTAATTTTTCCCAGCACGAACCTACAAGGCATTACTGATATTAAAGATCATAAACCATGTATTTCAAATAAGTAGGAACAAGTATTCAAGTAAAGACGTTAAATGTTAAAAGATTGCTTAGTTAATGCATTCATTTTCAACCAATTTTCACGGACAGAAAGAAAATCTTCCAGATGGAACTAAACTTGTGTCAATATCACTGCAAAAATATACCACACTTCGTCTCCTGGCACATTCATCAATCGCACCAGTAAATCATCAAAAGAAAGCTGCCTTTAGATCCTACAGAGTTGCAATTCCCAACAATTCAATGCATTAAAGGATGAACTGAAATAAATCAACTTACTGTTCTACGAAAGAAACCTTTGCAACCGAAACATGCAATAACACCATAATGCCGACCACTTGCTTCATCGTGGCAAACCGAACTGGAAAATTCTGTGCTCAGCTGAATTTCTCTCAGTGAAGCTTTCAAGAAATTTTAATCCTTTATTTTTCTTAAACATAACCGTATCTAATCAAAAGTCTAAGAAGGTACGTTGTCAGCATGTTACAGATATAGTCCTTCACATCTAATTTGCCTACAATCTAATTTTCTGTTTTTGGCATGGTAAATATCATAAAAAATTCTGTTCAAAATTAATGTTATAGTCAATAGCCTGGATGTACACCATGTTATTACAAGAGTGTCTTCAAGACAAATTTCTCACTGGCACTATTTCTGTAAATTCCTCATTTGTGTGATGCTGATCCAAAACCATGTTATATTTAAACAGTAAGTTAAACTGCGTATACATCTGCATCAAACTCATTTTCACAGAAATTTGATTTCAAATATGTAAAGCGATTAACGGAGCGATTCACTTAGAAAGAAAATTCAGGAAAACCTTTTTTCTGATCTCTTCCAACAAAAAAAAAAAAAAAAACTACATTACTTAATTAATTATATTATTTGCGAGAAACTATTGAACTCGATTCCATTAAAAATGTAGGACAATTCAATGAAAGGACAAGTTTTGTTAGTAATTAGTAGGAACTGCAAAGTTGTAAGGTCACTGGCGTAGGAGGGTTTCAGGAAAAAGACAAAAGGTCATCCTCGCATCAAGGACATTGAAGAGTGCGGCTTGTTAATCAGTAAAATTGTCTGGTCCGTTCTCTTTTTTGTTGTCTCAGCTGAGGAAAATTTTCATCACAATATCAAGACAGCAGCAGCATCATCATTCTAATGGAAAAGGAAACTAAATTGAATTTGAAGAGAAATCAGTGGAAAATGAAATTATGCATGTTACAGTTGAGGCAACAATGAGAATGGGCAGTTTCTACCGTTCATCTTTATTAGATCACAACTCATTATTAGGGGTTTCGTATTCCGAATGACCCAGAATCATGGAACTCGGAAATAGGGGCAACTTTTGCAAGTCAATGCTTATAGTGCAAGCATACGAAACAATAAAAATATGCACTAGAATCACAATGTTGCTGTTAATTTCTGATTCTCCAGTAAAGAAGCATTTTTTGGTGCGCTTGCACTAGCAAGGATTTCGGAAATAGGATTAGAGATTTCAATTCAAAAGAGTTACGACGAAAACTAAACTCATATTGTTGTGTTTATTCTTTCACATAATACTTCTCAATTTCTAACTTCTCTTCTGAACAAAGTGAAAAAAAAAAAAAAAAAAAAAAAAAAAAAAAAAAAAAAAAAAAAAAAAA
>JARVGP010001695.1:0-12358 GCA_029876185.1 Mansonella ozzardi | reverse complement strand
AACAAAAAATCTAAAAAACCAAAAAAAAATTTAAAAAAAAAAAATTATCCCCAAAATAAATAAAAAAAAAAAAAAAAAAAAAAAAAAAAAAAAAACAAATTCTAAACTTAAACTATCATAATAAGCTTACCAAATAAACAAACTAAAGTTAAAAAACTAAATCTTTGTAAGAAAGCAAAAAATAACTCAGCAGGAACAACAAATACTAAAGTAAAGAAAGAATTCATCAAACCTGTGCTCGAAATAGTGAACAATAAAAAAAGACCAATGAAAAAAATAATGTTATATGCAGAGTCAAAGCTACATCACTAACTTTTTATTAATTTCAATTTAATTGAATTTATTTTAATAATTATAAAATTTTTGACTTATGTTTAATTATTATTACCATACGATATTAATGTATAACAAGGTTATATTATTCATATAATAAATATATATAAAAATAAGGTTATATTATTTACATAATAAATATATATATATATATATAATATATCGTATGTAATTAGTTTTTGTGAAATTGCCATATATGAATGAACAAAATAAAAAATTAAAAAAAAAATCGAAGAAATCAAAACGTAAAAAAACACACCAAAAAACAGATATACAATAAGCATAAAAAACTAAAATAAATACTTTAACATAAATTTTTAAGAATGTCAAACATATTATAAGCAAAATAAAATACTTACATTTAGTAAATGTCATTAATCAATAGATATATCATAAGTGTGAGTATAGTACTAATTAAAATTGAAAATTTTAACACGAAAAAAATTAATAAAGAGGAAAAAAACTCCAACAGTATGCCATGAAATTCAGTGCCGATTTGAAAAAGATTACCACAAATACTATCATTTGTAACAAAACAATTATTGTTGTATTCATAGTATTGAAAACATAGAAAAAAAATAATAAAAATACAGACTAATAGAAGAAACTCACAATTAGTTAAATTTAAACAGAAATAGCGATGAGAATATTTCGAAATTTGACTAATCATTATCAAAAATAAACTAACCAAACTATTGTCCCCAAATAATCTGGGGACAAAGTACCAAGTGGAAAGCACTGCACGCCTTATCAAGTTAAAGGAGATGAAGACAAATTAAAAAAAGTTTAAAAAATAAAAAAAAATAAAGCGAATTCACTAAATAAAAAGAAACGAAAAGCCTCTTTATATGACAATCATAGAAAGAGTATTCACCTGCAATATTCTCCAACGACACATCTTTAATTCATAAAAAAGAAACATAGATTAAATAAGCAAAACAAATGAATTAAAAATAAGTTATACCCATATTTATAAACAAAACTAAACTAGTATTTAAAACACCTATGCCAAATATTAAGTAAGATGTATCCAAAGAAAATACTGCATCAATTCGTCAGGAATAAAAGGAAGCCTAGGATAGAGAATCAGCTGTGTATAACTGCAGTACTCTCCTTCCCTGATCAGGAAAACTTCTTTTCCTGATTAAATTATTCACATTAAATTATTCGCCCTTTCAACACATACTTTATACAAATATTTTGATAAAGTTCATGAAGTGTGTGAAATGAAATAGGTGTCCACAGTGAAGAGCTGAAATATCCGCCGGGGCAATATATTTCGAACAAATTGCACAGCATGCGATGAATTTGCAAGGTATTCTTGAAATCCATGTCCCACAACACTGCAAAATTAAAACTTGAAATTCAAAGTCAGAAGCAATACTGCGATGGTTCTTACAACTTGGGTATAAACAAAGAAAAAATATCTTTTTGCACCAGAACTATGGGGTGAGTTTTATTGGCTCGAGTTTGTGCATTTATCTAACATACTGAAAAGCCAGTTGACAAACTAGATTGACTGAAATGAAAATGAACAGTAAATGGTGTTAAAAACGAAAAGGATCTTTACAACGATTAAATTGATCAAAATAAAGCTGAAATGGCCACATTCAAACCCATTGCTCGTATAATCGTATAATCAAAAACTCTCAGTGCTATTTTTAAGCTCAATCCAATCAGTGATCTACAAATCTTATTCTTTAAGTGCTTAAGGCAGATTTTCATCACCATGAATTGCTTGTGATTACACAGACAGGATTCATAAGATGTTATATATCAGTGATAATTTCATGTACTTGAAGAAATATCATCATCGTATTTTCCCATCAAATCCATTTCAAATCATGTACACACATCATCCTAGCTAAAATATCCAAGTAGTTGATAGCGTCAATAATTTTTTTAGCCTAAAACTCTAGCTGAAACCATTGAACCTCCGTACAAAACGACTACCCTACCACCAATCAATATCGACGAATGGTACCTCAGCAATTAATTCCAGAAAAATATCCTCAAAAATCTTTCATTTGTACAGTTTTTAAATGTGATTGGTCTTAGCACGAAAACATGACACCTGTATGTTAGTCTGTTACTTGAGATTTGCTTGTTTCTATAATGGTGAGTTGCCGGTTTTATTTCGGCGTTTTGTTTCGGATGCAATTATGTAGGAGTGTCTGGTTGTTCTGGGGTGCTTTCTTACTTCGCCGGGAAATCCCGACTGATCTGATCTCATTAGTCTTATAAACGACAATACAAGGAAATTGAAAAAAGGGAAGTCAAAAACCAGAAAAAAATGAGTTATAAGTTAAACATACGAGAGATATAGATTACATGTAGTTACTTCTAGAAAATTACTTTGATAAATGTAGATATTCGTTTTTATATCGTTTCCTATGCGGGATTTTAGAATTTTGACAAATTTTCAATACACTGGGGATTTTAGTTTTTTCCCTTCCATTGATTATGGCAATTCATTCGTTCTGTGCAGTCTCTTTCTGGTTGAAGCAAGTCTTACAGTCCTTTGAATTCCTCTAAATCATCGCTAAAAATTCAGCAGTATTAAATGATAGTGACATTTATTACCGTATTCATCTCGAAAATTTTCGAAAACTGCAATAGTAATTTGCTAGCGTAACGTTTCGGACTGTCGGCTATTATGCGGTAAAATTGTCACACATGCTGCTATCGAATAGAAGTAATGTGATGTGCAATCGAAATCTCTATTTCAGACATGTTTTACATATTAATTTTTCTAGATATATTAAATGATTCGCGAACATTTTATTATGTATTATTTGTGTTATTTATGCATACCAGCTTTTTTTGTCAGTACTTTTTCTTTTTTTACAGAAATGCTGCCACTTAATGTGCGCCCACTATACATTCAAAGAGTAATCATTCTGAAAGTAATTCGTTATTTCTCCAAAACTACTACACCACTTCGATGTAAGGCTGAAGTTGGTAAAGAGCCGAAAATTTTGGTTGTGAAGGCAGCAAGAAAAGCAGATCCCTTTTCTGCTCAACACAATGAACCAACAACGCAGTTCGTTGCTTTTAAGGAACTTGTTAGTTTGAGAGTTTGTGAATTGGAAATTTTAATTTTATTTTAGTTTTCTTTCAGCTTCACACATCATATGGGCTTTCATGGTTTTGAACTATACCCTATTCAAATTCAGGTTATTGCATGGGCTATTATACTTGTACTTATAGCCTACTACGCCACTGCAAAAATTGAAATTGTCATGGATCGAAGTAAGTGGGTCATTTTTTGTCCTTTATTTCCAAAGAATGCGGATGTTATATCGCAACTTATCTGTTCCCTTATACTTAAAGTGTTTTGAAACGCAGGATTGCCACAGTAATTTATTATAATAAGCTTAAATGGTTTCGAGATGGAGCTGTGCTAGTAAATAGTTAATCCGTTGCCCTTATGGCAACAATTTTTAACCGGATGTCCTGGAAAGGTGATATCTACGTTATCAGCTATATACTGTTTAATTGATTCTCTGGTTTATGTATTCAGTATTTTTCAGCGTTCTGCATAGTCCTAAAGTAAGGTGCAGTTTTGAAGTTCAAGGAAAAAGGAAGAAATCTTAACTGTGCTTAAGAGATAATTTTGTTTATGGGTTGATACTTTAAGCGTAAGAACAGTAGAATTTCGATGTTTTTATCTAATCCCTAGGATATTTATACTTTTTTCATTAGCGTGTTAAAACTGCACGTTTATTCAAAATTAACTGTCATTTTTGGTACATTGGAATAGTGAGACTGAATTTTTAAGGTTACAATAACGCTCCATTCACGTGGGCTACAATGAAAGATCGTGGTCGTGATTACGTTGCTTTCTGGTAAAAATTTCTAACTGATTTGGTTTAGGCTGTAACAAGTACAAGACGGCAGCATTTACTTTCTAGATATTTCGTTATTTGTTTGGCTTGTCCTTTATTTCAACAAAATTTTGGACATATCAATTTTTCGGGTTCTTTAAGTTTCTTCTAAATGGATTTTTGCAGTTTTGAACCAAAACCAGCAATAGCACGTTTGGATATGTTGGAAACACTGCAAGAACAGATGATTGAAGAAGCAAGAAGACGTGGAACTCGTAAATAAGTCGGGAGCTTATACTGTGTTAGCTTTGGTGTCTTTTATTCAGTATTGTCATGCTTTCAGTGAAGATGATGTAGAAAGTAGATGATTTTTGCGAAGTTGTGCACATAGTCCTGTAATCTTGCAAATCATTTTATCAATTTTATTGATTATTTTACTCCTCGTAAGTCTTGTTATTTTGAATTCAGGAAGAAAAAAATACGACTGTCAGATTTTTCAAGTAAATTCAATGCGTGGATTTTTTGTCGTTATTTAGAATATTATTTTGGATAATGCCGTCGCACTTTTTTATTTCTATTTCTTTATCCTTTACATAACTCAAACGCTACTTTGTCTTTTATTCAGCATCTTGTGACATTTTAATTTTAAACGATTTAGCTTGCGTTTTTGATATTTCAAAATTTCCCATTTAATTATTTAGATTTACAGTTCGTATTTTTTTTTTCCCTGCCATGAATTCGCTTTTCCTCAGTAGGTTAATGTAAATTTTACTATTCCATTCTGTATCATTATCACGGTGCTGGTTCTTGAACAGTTCCATCAGCACGATTTTTCTTTAGAAATATTTCGAAAATTTTAAATTTACAATGTAGTAGGTATTATTTTTAAAGATTGCAAACAAAAATGTTTCAAGCGACATTTTGTCTTGTTTTGTTTTTCTTTTTTATTGGAGTGGCGGAGAAATCTAATTATTTTTTATATTCTTTTATTTTGTAAGAAAAAAAAAAAAACTGAAACATTCAAATTTTGCACGCTAGAAAAGCAGACAAAATACTTCCAGCTTTTATGCTGTTGCGTTGCTTCTTAAGAATAATGTTATTATTATTCTGTTCTTTTCTAGCGTTTCCAATATTTATTGTATGTCACATAAACATCTTTAGTCATAAAATATGCAACCTTAAACAACGGTGACCTTTTTGCATAATGGCGAATGTAAGTTTGGGGAAATTTTTCTAGATAAAATTATCTTGCAATTATAACGTTACTTTTTCATAGCATGCACTATTTCATTCTCATATAAATGTATTTGTAGATTTTCGTTGTTAGATTTATGTAGTAAATTATATCATATGTACTATGTAAATAGAAGTACGTTTTTTGATAGAAATTTAATACATTAAAGGTGGCGCACAAATGATGAGGAAGGACCCTTCAGCTTTGATATTGTAATCTCTATAAATATAATTTAGTTTTATATGAATTAGGGGACCTAATTTATATTTGTTTCCAGACAAAAATCATTTATTTTCCGTGATGTATTGTAGTGATTAATGCAGAATAAGATTTAAAAAGCTATGGTATTTCAAATTGTTGATTGGTATAGAGTACGAGTTATTCATGCTAATAATGAGAAGTGAAGCGAAATCGAACCCTGCTTGTCCTATGCCTGTTTCGGATAATCTCTTAGAGTGAGCGTGAAAAAATGGGTTTCACTCAAATGGTTGTCCCGAATAGTTCCACTACCATTCGCTTTGTCGTTCAAGTTTGATCATAATCAAAGATTGATTATCCTAATTATTATGTTGGTGGATTTAACACCTTCTATAAATTCATTAATGATAATAATGCCCTCGTTTGTTTCACATACCGAGAAACCGAAAAGTGATTTCAGTTGTTTCAGAATTGATGTTCTGAGATGACTCGTTGTCTTGGATGAAAAAGACCGCCTTTGAACAGTATTTCATTTCTTCTTTTTACGCATTGCGTGAAAGCATTTCAAATCAAAATTGTGTAAAATGAATATTATGAGGCAAAATGTAAATTTTATTCGACAATTTCGAAAGTAAGAAGTAACAAAAAACTCAAAGAGAACTCATCTAATCCATAAATGAAAGAATTTAGAGTGACAGCTATGAATACTACTCACATACCCACTGATCCGATTCGGCCATAGTGGTTTTCATCTCACGATTTTCATGCATTGCTTCTGATTGGAAGATTAGCATATAAATGTTGCAAATATCAGAATTTATCATTAAACGATTACATTCATTTTTATAAGAAAATATTGAAGGATGCGAAAAATCAAACTCTCAGAGATATGTTAATGTTAGTTGAAATCTTCAAGAAATTTCAGCATGGAAGGAAGTTAATTTGCATTGAAATGTAAAATGATGTGTTCCAATCATTGAAGAAAATGGAAAAGTAGTTCATACTCAGTGTGTTTTCCATATATAACTTTTGAATATATGGATAATGAATATGGATCACGCTATGCTATTCATAGCTATTCCATGAAGTAATTTTGTAGATTTATGCAAATGATATAAACATCATTTGAAGAGCTGCCCACTGTTCTAATCAAAATTTTTTTCCTTAGAATTAAATTAAATTATTAAGTAATCTCTTTGTAATTTATATTTATATTTGAAATTTCAGTAATTTTGGTTTAATAATATAAGTAATAAATTTGAATCTATTATTGAAAACATTACTCACTGGTTGCAATTAATCGTTTGTATTATTGTTAATTATTTAAAATTTTTTACATTCAAATTAAAAATTTTGTAGATTTCATACTTTTTATTTCACATAACAACAATTGACTAATGTAATAAGTGACATGTTTATTTATTAAATTTTTCAAAAATTCAAAAGAAAATGCAATAATTATTGAAATTATTTGTTTACTGACTAATTTTCTCTCAATGTCAATAACTTGTACAGTAAGTACAAAATGAAGCATTCATTCTCTTCGTCATCATTCTATCATCCTGTTTACTGCTAAGTATTCCTTTTACTTACCGTTTTGGTAGTAAATAAAGCATGATGAATAACCGCTTTCTTGTAATTTTTATAAATCTTTTTTGCAAAGTTAAAATGAAATAGAAATGATTGTTGTTAAGTCACTAATTGTAGAAAATTTAGATATTTCCTTGAAATTTGAAGTTAATATACTGCTAATAAAATAGTTAAACTTTATGTAACTTTGATAATTGTTTAGTGAAGATATTGTAAGATAGAAGTGAAGCAGAAAGCTCTGTGAAGTATATTCTTACCATTTGTTAATGGTTGATGAGGGGAGGGTATTATTACATAATGGTGGGCAAGGATCAGGTTGTCGGGATCGAATCCCAAATTGCTAATTATTTAGATCTGTTAGAAGCTCCAATATAATAAGGCAAAGCTGTAAACAACGACTCCTACTTGATATTTTACTGAATTTTGAAATTTTATCTTTATGTGATCTTTTTGCAATAAATCAATTTTAATTGGAAAAATTGGAGATTGATTGAATTTAACAATTGAAATTATGCATTTTTATATTTATTCATGCATTTATTTGCTCAATTGATTCTGCAACAGAATAATTAAGGAGAATAACATGTTTTTTCAGATTAATAACAACAATTTTATCGAATTCTGAAATACCTTTGATTGATTTCATTGGCTGGAAATATCGCAGTTAATGAATTGCAAACTTTGATCTCATTAACATACATATATTCTCTTCAGTATAAAAGAATGAATGGAAGAAAGGGTTGAAAAGTAAAAGATAAAGCTGGAGAAAAGTGAAGAAGTTTACAGTTTTGTTTTGTGTCCGATAAAAATTTATGATGAATAAAAATGAGAGGGAGACGGAGAAAGAGGAAGAGAGGCAAAGCGGATGGGAGATATTCTTTTGATGTTCAAATGAAATAAATCGATTTTTGGGAATTAAATGTTGGAATAAATTCAGAACATTTACATTAATGTTGTTTGCGAGAAGAGAAATGATCAGGAATATTAAGGATAAAATGACAAACAAAATTCTCATTGCTTATCAAATGGCATAATTGTTATTTTGATTGTGCCGAATGGCAGTTTGTTATTGAGAAATTTTATGATTAAAACATTTATTATCCATTATTTACAACTATAATTAGTATTATTTTACTAATTAAAAGTGGGTAAATTATAGGCAAAACATGAGTGAAAATTATTTCCAACGAATTTATCATATTTGACATAGCAAACGAAGAAAATGAAATATTATAGAATGTTTCAAATATCGTAATTTCAAAAATTAAAATGTAACATTGTAGATAGTAGCAGTTTACAGTTTTGATGAGCAGTAATTACAACGATTAGTGTTAAGCTTTTTTTTGTTTCAAAAATCAATTCTTCACTTTGTCTAATAATTTTGCTTTCATTTCACTTATCAATCACTCGTTCTTCTGCAATATCAAAGGTAATCTTATCACTAAATCTTTTTTTACTTACTTCTTCCAAATTGTTCTTACACTTTCCTATTTCTGTTTTTTATTTTTTTCTTTCGTTTTTTGAAAAAATTTTTTTCCAATTTTTCTTATCTCGTCACCTATTTTCCTCCTTCTTTGTTGCTTTATTAATTAGCTTTTGTCAGATTATTTGTTATTTCTGTGTTTTAAATTCTTAATTTTTTTGTTTTTGTTTTTTTTTTCTTAGAAGAACCGTTTGTTGTTTCAAACGACTTTCAAATTTCGTTAATTTTACCGGGCGACATGATGAGAAATTTAATTCTATTTCGAAAGTGAATTTAATTCAATTAACGTGTTATGGCAAGAAACGTGATTCGTTTATTCTTCTTGTTAAGAATCTCATTAAAGCATAGGTAACGTATTCAGGAAATCGAAATTTTGGTGCTAAGATAGGATAATTGTCTGATTTAATTGAATAATTAAAGGTTTATCAATATGTTAGTTGATTGCTTGATTGATTGATTGGTTAAAGCAAAAATTTCAATTGTAACTTTCTGTGGGATTTATTTGAAAGAAAAAAAAAAGGAATTAAAAAGATTATTTAGAGGTAGAAGGGTGAAAAAAAACAGCAAATGCTTGCATTCAATGTCGAAAAATTCATTTTCTGCAAGCAGTTCAACCAAAAATTTTGTCACATTTGGAAGAGAACGAGAATGCTAAAGGATAAAATTCTTTTGTTTTTTAATACTTTTTTTATTTGAAATTAGAAAAATGATTGCAAGAAGTGAAATTGCAAATTTTAAAATGGCTTTTTAATTACAAAGGACTCTTGCGTTATCTAATATATTCTGGCATTGTATGCTAATGAATGAGTTGATATCGGCGATGAAACTTCGCATTTGCTTTATCCAATCCTAATTGCTGCTTTTACCTAATTGCTACTTAATTGCTATTGTCATAGCATCAGATTAAATTATGCGAATAATTTAGTTTTATCGTTGAAATAGTAATTGAAGTGAATTTATAAATTAAACAAATAGAATTGAGTTTTTTTTTTTAATTGAAATTTTAAATATAACTATTGTTGAAAACAGTAATAAATGGTAACATTCCGAAAACAAAAAAGTAAGAACATAAAAACTGATTTATGATATCAAAGTACAAAGTAAACAGATTTATTTTTCATCGAAAATATCACAAAAGAAAAAAATACTTGCGATCTATTATTGCATGTAATTCTGAAAAATGCATAATAAAATTTTGAATCGTTCACTTCAAATATCTTTGAAGTAAAATTGATCGATGATGTGATCCGAAGGAAAAATAAAGCGTAAATACAATCATATCTGAAATATAATATCGATAACAGCAACAACAGCAACAAGGAAGACAGGTATCGTTGCAAGTAGCTAAGAATAATATCAAGTAACCAATACTTGAAATTACAGAAAATTGCAGAATAATTCATCCTTTCAGAATGGTCGAAGTTAAAAATCTGCAGAAGAAACTCCATCATTATTTTTCAACCACATTTGATTTTTCCTTTTTTCAAATACAAGTTTCATATTATCTTCAATGTAATTTGATCATTCATTCTTTTATGATGAAAAAAAAGATTGTCGGATTTTGATGGATGGTAGCTGCTAATAAACCACTTCTAGTTACTTGATTAGCTAATAAAAGAGATAAGAAATCAATCATCTCAATATGTCAGTTTTAACAGTTTATCATATATTTAATAAGATTGTTTAAATTTGAGTGAAAAGTTTGTAAGTAAGCAAGATGAATGTAAATTTAATGAAGAAAAAATTTAATGAAAATTACTGCAAACAATACTTCATTTTTTTTCCTCCTGAAGTTTTTCACCAGAAAGTATAAACTTTATTTTATTATGAATGGATAAATGATTAAAGTGCGCAAATTTCATGATATGAAAAAAAAGACTTAATGATGATGGCTGAAGAAATTTTAAAATTGTGAAGTTTGAAAGAAAACTTTGAATTTTTCATTTGCTTTTGTCAGTTCATCATTTAATTAATGCTAAATGCTAATCATTAATAAATGTTAAGTATTGTTGTTGTAATGGATAATTAATGAAAATTAAGATTTGCATAATTGTATTATATTTCTAAAAAGAAGAATTACTGTTATTGTATTTAGTGCTTTTTTTTCGCCTTCATTCTTCAAATGAACACTTTAATTTGGTTTAGTTCTTACTGGGTTATAAAAATCAATTTATACTTTGACCCATAGCTTTTTTACTTTGTCTTTTTAAAGTTTTGCATCTTCAATTGAACCGAAAATAGTTTGTCTATTTGTACTTACATTTCAACTAACTTCCATTTTTATTTCTACAGATTACTAAGCTCATATCAAATATGAGAAAAGTTTTTTCACATTCCATGAAAATTTCCAATCGATTCACTGAATGCATTGCATATAAGCGATTCATTTCCTGAAACGGTTTATTAAATTTTTCTTCCGTAATCTTTTGAAATTCCTTTCAAATTTCTCAACAATAGCAATCATTAAGGAGTATTGATTTCGTTATCGGAAACAATTAGAAACAATGAAAGAGACAGCTCATCATCAAGTTTCTGCAGTTGAATGAAGTAAGTGTTTGGGTTTCGTGTTTCACTTCTCTGTTCCTTTCCTGTCCTGTCCTGTCCTGTCATTCCTGTTCTTGTACGGGTTGTCCTTTTGAACTAAACCACTGCACTTCTATTATCGTTAAATCATCCATTAACATCAAAGGCCTTTTTTACTTTCCTTTTCTCGTTTTCTTTTTTTTTCACTTTTCTGTCACGAACGATCTTTTTGTAACAAATCAAAATTGATTTTCTCTCCTTTTTTTCTTTCTATCTCTTCCTCTTCTTTCTCCTTCTTTTTCTCTCTCTCTTTCCACTTTCGCCTATTTATTTAATACATTGATAATAATTCAACCAATCTCAAATTCTCAAATTCATCCCGAGATGATTCTGATCAGCGATCTTCATTCTCTTATACACTCTTCTGCTTTATCATTTCTGCTTACTAACAACATTTCATTTAGCTTATAAGAAGTGCTTGGAGCAAAGTGAAAAAAAAAGGTACGGTAAAAATAGAGAACTGTGGTAAATTTCTGAAGGGCCTAAAGCTTAAACCTATGGAGTCATTTGAGAAATGCTTAATCATTTGATAAGTTATTAGCTAGCAAAAAATAAAAGAAAAAAAAAAAACCTAAAAGTTATAGCTGTAATTGAACTCGTAATTCTTTGTTGCCATGGAAATTATAACTATTTCTTAAGGGTTTCACTTTAATGAGCTGATCAAGCTAACACTTAAATTGGGCTTGTTGATGGCATCTATTTCTCGAATTTCAAAGCTAATCTGAAAACACTGAAAATGTAATAGGCAAACAGACAACTAGACGATGGATAAGTTAACATAGACAAAATGATGACAAAGATGACAACGTACATAAAGTGTCACTTTTGTATGATGCAATTTTTCCATCTTTTATTTGTTCAATCTTTAATTTTTTTTATGACAAATAGTAGGACTGCTTGAGAAAAGAAAAGAAAGTATTTGAAAGCGTACTTTATGAAGGAGAATTAATTTATTTGGTAGCTTAAATAAGTAAAATTTTTATATTTTTTCAACAAAAGAATAAAAACGATATAATTCTATTTTTACTTTTTTTTAAAGAATAGATAGGTATTATTGAATGGATGAATGAATGAATGAATGAATGAATGAATGAATGAATGAATGAATGA
>JARVGP010001694.1:0-12096 GCA_029876185.1 Mansonella ozzardi | reverse complement strand
ATGATGAAAATTTTAAAAATCATCATACCGGAATTGATCACAATAAAGCAGAAATGAGCCATGGAATAAATCAAATATCACATACTTACCAGGGTGATCGAATCGATGAGACGGATGAAGAAAATCCGGATGAATGCTCAGATCAGGAAATCCGGTATTTTTCATCTCATTAATTTCTTTGATCTTTGACTAACTATAATAGATAATGAAAAGAAAAACTTGTTTTTTTTTTGAAAAAATTATTCAAAGATTTAAAATTTTATAAATCATGTTCCATATTTTGATTAACCTTTTTTTTCGTTTAAATTACTATTTGAATTAAGTTAGCAATTAATTAACACTGTATTGGTAATTAATTAATATTGTGCTGGTAGTTAATCAGCATTGTGTAGGTAATTAATTAACACTGTACTGATAATTAACTAATTTTTCATTTTTTTTTTATTTAATTATAATTTTTAAGATGTCCAAATCTGTCGAAAACAGTTTGCATTCATTATACGAAAATTTGTGATGGTTTTGATGATTGTGGTGATGGTACTGATGAAGTTAATTGTGGTAATGATGAACGGATGATAATGAACAGCAATGAATCATTTACAACAGAAACGGTAGCAGTAACAGAATGTGAACCGGATCAATTTCGTTGCAAAAACGGAAAATGTATTGCACAAATTGAACATTGTAATCATCAATATGATTGTGATGATGGTTCAGATGAGCTCACCTGTGGTAGGTATTAGTATTTCAGTATCTTTTTTTGATGAATATTTATTTAATTTGAATTTTTAAAATGCTATTTTTATGATTTCCATTGAAATCTTTAATTTATAACTAACGATTAATTATAATTTTGCACGTAATGATTAGTATTAAAAGAATTTTTAAATTTGGTACAAATCCTCAAATTTCATTCCGTTATTATAGGAAGAAGAGGCATCGTTGCTTATTTTTTCCTCAGTGATATCCTAAAATTCAAATCAATTTGTTGAGGAAATCACCGAGAATTCAATTCACAAAAAAAGATTAATTTTAATTTAGAATTGATATTTGGAATTAAATAAATTTCAAAAAATTAGTGACATTGCAGAATATTTCGTGCAAGCTTTGCAACAAGCAGAAAGCACAACAGTGCAACCAGAGAAAATGATACCGGATTATACAGTATCAGAGGAACAGGAAGATAGTCAAATACAGGAAGAGGGACAGAAAAGATTGAAGCAGGATGAGAAAGAAGAGGAAATATTAAGGCAGGAGCACGAATGGAGATGGCAAGAGGAGGACAGAAAACAGGACGAGGAAGAGCAACGACAGCGAGAAGAGGAACGGAAAAGAGTGGAACAGGAAAAGAAAAGAGAAGAATATTATGAAAAGGAAAGACAAAGACAAGAAATTGAACGAAGAAGGGAGGAAGAGTATGGAGAAAAGCAGGATGAAGAGAGTGGAGTGATACAGGAACGAGGAGGAAAACAGGAAATAGAAGAAAGATTAAGACAGGAGCAAGAAAGAGAGCGACAGGAACAGGAAAGAAAACGAGAGGAGGAAGAACAACGATGGCAAGAAGAGGAACAGGAAAGGAAAAGACAAGAATATTATGAGAAAGAAAGACAAAGACAAGAAATTGAACGAAGAAGAGAGGAAGAGTATGGAGAAAAGCTGGATGAAGAGAGTGGAGTGATACAGGAACAAGGAGGAAAACAGGAGATAGAAGAAAGATTAAGACAGGAGCAGGAAAGAGAGCGACAGGAACAGGAAAGAAAACGAGAGGAGGAAGAACAACGATGGCAAGAAGAGGAACAGGAAAGGAAAAGACAAGAATATTATGAGAAAGAAAGACAAAGACAAGAAATTGAACGAAGAAGAGAGGAAGAGTATGGAGAAAAGCTGGATGAAGAGAGTGGAGTGATACAGGAACAAGGAGGAAAACAGGAGATAGAAGAAAGATTAAGACAGGAGCAGGAAAGAGAGCGACAGGAACAGGAAAGAAAACGAGAGGAGGAAGAACAACAGCGACAAGAAGAGGAACAGGAAAGGAGAAGACAAGAATATTACGAAAAAGAAAGACAAGAAATTGAGCAGCTGCTAAGAGAAGGAAGACAGGAACATGATGAATGGGAACGGCAGGAGAGAAAGCGACAAGAGATGGAATTAGAACGGCGAGAACAGGAAGCAAGACGACAAGAGGAACAAAAAGATGAGGAAGATACAAAGCTGGAATTGCTTGATACAGAAGAGAAAAAATATGTGGAAGAAGAACAGCAAAGATATGAAGAAGATGAACGAAGACGACAGGAAGAGATGGAACAGAAAAGAAACGAGAATGAGGAAGAGAATCAGAGAGATTTAGAAGAGGAGCAGAGAAGGAGGAGGTTAAAAACCGAAGGAAAGGATGAAAATTTAATAGATGGAATTCGAGTACGGGAAAAAGGAAGAAATTACAGTCCGGAAAATGAAAATCAGGCCAGTTAATTTATTCATTGTTTAATTTTTTTTTTTGCAAATTGTCACTTAAATGAATTTATTTACAATGAAATTCATAATCCGTCCATCTAATTAACTCATATCTTAATTGCTTGCTTAAATTTTTCTGGATTTAATTAATAACAATTGGAAACTTATTTCATTATCATCATCATCAATATCATCATATAATCTTTTCCGGAAGCCATAAATGTTAGTTTGATTTAAGTGTTTTCTGGTAAAAATAAAATCCCCTACAGAAGAACAATATTCAGCACAAACTTTTACTATCAATAATTTGAATTATACCATTTTTACGATTTGTTTTCAGTGGTCATTAGTTTAATTAATACAAAGTACGGATTATTTTTTAAGTGAATTCATTAGATTTCTGCAATGCTTCAAATAATGTTTAATTTGATCAAATTCGTTTTTAAGTTCATCGACTTTTGCTTATATGAAAATTTTTTTCTATAAATTGATCGAATTTTGCTTGTATGTAAAAATTATTGGACTAATTTTGTTTTTTTTTTGAATTCAATAATTTATGAACAGTGAATTTAAATTCAAATCCCTTCAAAAGCTATTGTAATTAATTTCAGATTGATGATATTTTGTACCCCGATACAGACGCTCGTGAACGATATGAGGTGATTGAAGAAGGCGCAACATGCACTGTTGAGCAATATCAGTGTAGCAGCGGTGAATGCATCGAAAAGAGTGCAAAATGTGACGGAAAAACGGATTGTCGTGATAGTTCCGATGAATCACACTGTATTCCGGTTCCACAAAAACGTCCAGTTTCTGGAACTTCCAAATCGGTTATTTGTAAGTTTTTTTTTTTCATCTTTATTTTTTCTTCAAATTTCAGCTTTTTTCATCAATTTGAAATTGAGCAATAAAAAATGTGCCGAAGTTTTTTTCCCGGATTTATTTTTTTATTATTGCTCATATCCATAACAAAATGTTTCAGCTTATAAAAAGAAGTGGATATGGTTAGGTAATTTGTTCAAAAATGAACGAATGAGTATTAGTATCTAACAATTAAACTTAAAAACAATGTATGCATTTTCATGAAAAACTTAATTTTTAATTTTTTGAAATTTCTTAATTTTAACCGGAATAATTTGATGATTCAACCGGCATGTACAGTCATTTTCATATGTGTTATTTTAAATTTATTTTATTTCATTTCAACTACATTATACATTATAAGAAACCGGATACTTTTACACATCCTTTTCAGACATTCTTGTATTGCCGTATCATGATTTGCTTATTTTTGAAAAAATGCCGGAAATCATTAAAACATTTGTATTGCTTTAGTCTGAATTCTTTAATCCCGGAATTTTTAAACTACACAATGCCGTTTTTTTTTTTGACCGATTTTTTTTCATCAAAATTGTTTACATTCCAAAACTGCTGGAAATATCAAATTAGTTTTTTTTCCTTTTTCCATTTCAATGAAAAGAAAATTTTTTTTTGAAAAAAAATCAAATCAAATTTCTTGCTATTTTAATTAAATTTCTGGGAAATTGAAAAAGAAATAGCTGCGAAAGAAAAAAAGCAACAATTTTCAAAATTCCTTTGCATTACAAAAATTATCGTATATATGTATGGTTTACTTTTTTTTTATTTAGTAAATTTTAACAAAGTGCAATTACTTTAACTGCTCAATATTTTTATATATATGCAAAATTTAGTAATGGAAATGGAATGAATAATCATTATTTAATATTAGTATCAAAAAATTATTCGATAAATGAATAAATATTAGGCTCCCTTTATTACATGCATACAAAAATGTATTTAATAAAGATTAATATTGAGCAGTTAAAGTAATATTTCTTTTTCTTTTTTTGGATTCAGAAAAGTTTAAAAAAAATTTGAGACTCATTAATTAATTACTCATTTCCAATTAAATTTTTCTGTTAAAAAAAAATTCCTTTAAATTTGAAAAAAAATTGTTATAATTTTTTTTAAACTAAATAATTTAACTAATAAATAATTTTCATCACTTATTTGAAAATAAAATGCACAAGCGAAATAAATATTAGCCAACTTTCTCTTTTTTCCATCTTTTAGACAATAACGTTAATTGCTTGGAATAATTAATTTTAATAAATTATTTGTTTGAAAAAAACTTTTCTTTAAAAAAAAATCAATTTGTAAAAAGATATAATGATTTGAATTCTGTAATAAATTAGCGCAGCAGAAATATCATTGTTCATATTTTTTATATAGAATAGAAAATTAAAAATTTTTTAAAATAGAATTTTCATCTTTGAATATTTGTTTTTTAATAAATTATTCATAAACTGAGTTAATCATGATATAATGAATGTTTAGAATATGATAAGCTATGATTTATTTATCACCATTTATAATGAAATAAAATTTATCTATAAATGTTTGCAAATTTAATGCACATAGAATAATTTAATTCATAAGCCAAGTGAATTATGAATGACAGTTTAAGATATGATAAGTAATGCTTTATATTTACAATCAATTATAATAAAGGTATTTTCTTTAATTTTGTTTTTTTTCTTTTTTAATTTTTATTAACTAACATCTCATGATAGGTATTTTGATCTCATTTAAATTGATTAATTGATCTCATTTTAACTCATTGGTTTCGTTTAAATTCATTAACATCTTATTCAAGTGCTAATTAGTTATTCTAGCAGAAAATAAAATTAAATAAATTTAAATGATTTAAATTTTTTTCTTTCTAAAATAATTCATTATAATGCATATATATATATATATATATATATATATATATTTGTTTATTGAAAGAGAATTTGTTATTTTTAATGATAAAATAAAGATATGATTTAATTGCTTTTTTTTCATTACAAATTGTAATTAAAATAATTAAATAAACAATGAAATTAATTAGGTGCTAATTCTAATTAAAAATAAATTAAGTCGTAAATAAGCTTTTTGTATTTTGACAAAAATTTTGTTACAAAAATTTGTTATTATTGCTTGTAGGAGCAATAAATGAATGAGAAAAAGCAACTTTTTAATTGCTAATTATCTAATTAACCGTCTGTCTTCTTTCTCTCTCTCTCTCTTCTTCATTCTCTTTCTTTTTCTTTTTTTCTCTCATGAATGGGATAAGATATATGAGAGAAATAAATTTTTGCATTCTTTTGTAAACGAGATCGGTAATTTGATTGCGAGAGAGTTGCATGAAATGGAATGGGTAAAAAAGAAAAAAGAAAGGATGTTGTCGAATACTTTTACCAATACAAACTAAAAATTAAAATGAAAATTTTCCTTCTCTCTCTCTCTTTCCCTCTCTTCCTCTCTCCCTCTCTCCCTTTCCTTCTCACTCTCCCTTTCATCTTATCATCTCATTTACTTTTGTCACATTTCCGTATATACTGCGTTCTTCTAAAAACTTTCCATTTAATATATTTACATCAAAAAAAACTTTGGCAGTTTTCAAATTATTTTATTTCATTTTAATAATTCAATTATTTTATTTCACATAATTATTTTAATTATTTGATTACAAATATTTTGCATTTCTATCATACTTTTATAG
Source organism: Mansonella ozzardi (assembly GCA_029876185.1). Taxonomy (NCBI): domain Eukaryota; kingdom Metazoa; phylum Nematoda; class Chromadorea; order Rhabditida; family Onchocercidae; genus Mansonella; species Mansonella ozzardi. The sequence goes on along the minus strand of JARVGP010001694.1, from coordinate 6,077 downwards.
TTTTATTGAAAAAAAAAAAACTTTAATGGGATGGTAATGTGTAATTTAATCAGTAATTTAAAAAAAAACGTATTTAAATTCATTTGACTTTTTGCACTTTAGAAATAATTTAATATTTTTAAAATTTAATATAAGCAATGAATTTTTGAGGAAATATAATTGTAGTTGGTTTGATTAAAAATTTGAAAAGTATTGAAATGACAGGGGAAGGAGAAGATGGAAAATGGCAATGTGAAATGATGACAATTCCTTGTGAACTTTGAAAGTTGAATAATTAAATTTTTTTGCGGTAATTTTTTTCTTTGTTTATCTTACCACAAAAATATTATTGGAAGTGAGAAGTGTGCGATGTGAAGCGCCGATAATTCTTTGAGAAAACTTAATAATTGAATAATTAAATTCCTTTGCATTAGTTTTTTCTTTGTTTATTTTATTCATATCAAATTTATTATTGTATTAAAAATAATTTCAAATATCATTTTTTAAAAAATGCGCGCATAAATAGGATTAATTAATTTATTTGATTCCAATCTTTCACGTATCAAACATATATACGTATGCATAAATCTTTTCCTGATTGTAGCTCTGGAAAAATCTTTTGAATTGGACAAAATTTTTAATAATTTACAAAATGCATAAAATTCTAATTTGATAAGTTGAATTTTCGGTAAATTGTTTGTTTGATTTTTTTCACAGTTTTTTCCTTCATTCAATTAAAAAAATTGTAAAATAAAAGTGTTATCAGTGAGAACAAATTCTGAAAAAAAGGAAAAAAAATAGAATTAAAAAAAGCGAAAAATTTTTGTTCACTCCAAATGAACTGTTGTAATAATTTTGTCCTATTTTAAAGGCCATATGAAAAATTCGTTTTTTATTTTTTTTATTTTTTATAATTTTATATTTCCATTCATTCATCCATTCATTTATTTATTTATTCATTCATTTTTTTCTCCGATTCATATGTGAACAAATGAAAAGGTTAGCGTAAATGGAAAGGATTGAAAGGTAATATGCATCTGGCATTTGTAAAAATTTTTAAAAGTATTTTTAAATTTGAAATGTTCAAAAATTGGATTATATATTTGAAAGTATCGCAATTGCACCAAACAATGATTTCTATTGTTTAAAAAAAAAAAACAAAAAAATGAAAATGAAATAAATTATATATGATTCATTAAAATGTACTGTATTGCAGTAAATAATCGTTGTATTTTTCATTTTGAAAATAAAATTTAAAAATTACGTTTTTTCGGATAAATTTTAGCTTTTAGCTCAGAGTATAATCAATATTTAATGATGATTATCATTAATTGTTGTACTTTTGAATGGACGCTTTTTTTCACTACCTGTTTTTTTTTTCTTTTTTACTATTAATACCTGTATATTTCATATTTAGAAAGAAAAAACAATTTCAAATTATTTTTTAAATGAATTTTAAATTGATATTTTTTGGTTAAAATGAAATCTATCATTTAATTGGTGATAATTTTTGAATTTGATATAAAAAAATTTTTTACTAAATTTCAATTTCTTTCCATTTCATTTTTTATTTTGTATTTTTTTTTTACTGTTAGGTGTAAAAAAGTAATTGAGTGCAAAGAAAATGTCATTTGATGTTATTGTCAAAGAAATTTATCTTTATGGTCATCTATTTGCATTCAAAAGAGACGAAAAAAAAAATTAAATGATTCAATCATTTGTGTAAAACGAATAAAAGGGAAAGGAAGGAAAATTAAGACGAAAATGGAAGAGGAAAAATAAAAAGCTAAGAAGAGAATGGATAACTTTGCTAAATGAATTATAATTATCAGGAATCAGAATACAAAGTTATCTGTGTGTATATGTATGTGTATAAAAAAGTTATTAATTGAAACTTTTTATCATAATTCTCATCATAATTTTTACATAAATCATTGTATTATGATAAGATTGATAAAATTTTTCAAATTCTATCATTTTAATTCAATTAGTTTAATTTTATTTATTTGAAATAATTTTCTAAATAATTATTTAAATTTTTTTTTATATTATTTCATTTATAGTGAAGAAAGAAAAAGAGAAAGAGAGGGCGATAGAGTTACAGTTTATTTGATAATTAAATTATTATCAAATATTATTTGCTTTATTTGTGAATCATTAAGCATTTTTATACGAAATGCATTTTAGAAAGAGAAGAAAAAATGAGTAAACCAATCAGTCAATTAATCAAATTAGTTAATCAATCAATTAACAGAATGCATTGCAGTAAACAAAACGGAAAAAATTCTTATTTTTTTTTTCATTTTAAAATTTCATGGATGTATTGTTGACTCATTCATTGGTAAGAAAAAATGTTTAAATATTTCTCTGGTATTTTTATAAATACCATAGGAACATATGTTCTTGAAGTATGTATGTATGTCTGTGTATTTATTTATGTTTATGTGTATGGTCTGTCTATATGCGTTTGTATGTGTATGTCTGTGTATGTGTATATGTATGTTGTGTGTATTTATGTATATGCGGAAATGTCTGTGTAGGCGTGTATGTGTATGTATGTGTTCGTGTGTATACATTTATATGTCCGCTTATGCATATGCATACATATATATATTCATGATTATGTGTATTTGTGTGCATGTATGTGTATGTGTGTATGTATGTGTGTGTATGTATGTGTGTGTGTGTGTGTGTGTGTACTACTGGATGTAGGAAAGGAGAAATGAAGTATGACTTGTGTCCTTCTGCTACTCCTGCTTCTTCCTTGTTCCCGGTGTTAAAGGCAAAAAAACGCGGAACGATAATAGAATGGCAGTATTGGAAATGACAAAAGTTTAAAAATTTTTAAAAAAAAACTAAAAAAATATGTCGGTGTATTATTCGAAGTATTCTCGATAGAAATTGCATTGTATACGAGAGCAAATCACTGCTAACGTCGTCGTTTTTGTTTTTGTTGTCATCGTTGTTGTCATTTTATTGTTATTGTTATTGTAGTTATTATTATTGCTGCTAATACTACTTCGGTTATTGCTGCTGTTGTCGTTGCTCTTGTTGTTGTCGTTGTTGTTGTTACTGCTGTGGTTATTACTGACGTTGTCGTTGTCATTGTCGTTGCTGTGTTGCTTTTATTGTTATTGTCGTTGTTTTTGCTATTTTTATTGTTGCAGTCGTGTTGTTGTTGTTATTGCTGTTGATACTATTGATGTTGTTACTTATTTATTGTCCTTTTTATTTATAGAAATTAATTGCTTATTAAATGTTGTCATTAATTTGTATAATTCTTTTTCTTCATTTTCATTTTTTTTTTTTATTGAAATTTTACAAAAAATATAATGATTTTTCAGTCGATCACACCATGTTATCGTAATTATGTATTATGAAAATTAACAAAGTAATTAATTTACAATTAACTGATAAGTTATAATCAATGTTATTACCATATATTATTTACTGTCCTTTGTCCTTTTAAAAATAATTTTTTATGTGTCATTTGTTGACTTTTTATGTTTTTGAGCATTTTTTTTTCTTAAATTTCTGCGCTATACTTATCATGGATTTTACTGCTATCCAGTCATTTCAATAAAATGAGATATTCAAATTAAAATGATAGCAATAACGATAATGTTCATGATAATAATGGTAATGTTGATAGTGATGGTGATGATGATAATAATAATAATAGTAATAATGATGCTGAAATGATGGAATGTTCAGAGCTGATTTAAGATTAAAGTAATGGATAGTGCTTTGATGACAAAATATTTCGACTAGACTTAAAATAAAACAATTAAGAGTGGGAGAGGGAGATCGTAGAGAGAGAGAGAGAGAGAGAGAGAGAGAGAGATTAAGATGAAAAAGAGAAAGAAGAATATTATATTTTAACTTTTATTCAGCTGTTAGTCTGAAATTTCAAAAGATAATGGTTGCGCTAATCGTTGATTGAAATGCTTCTCACTCATCTATTCTTTCCACATTAAACTTTTAAATTTTCTTTTTCGGAATTTTTTCATTTTTTCTCCCAAAACCTTTCATCATTTGTAATCTTAAATGAATTAAAATTGTTAGCACTAACATAAAAGAAATTAATGATTTACCAATATTAACACTAATATGTATATATCATATTAGGAAACATTATAATAACGAATAACTAATATTAGTATTAATATGTACAGTGAATAAATATTATTTATACACGATAATAATAACATTAATATGTAATCAATAAAATATACATTAATACATAGTAAGCTAACGCTATTATATATAATGAATAGGTAATACCAATACTAATATTTCAGAATGACCAAATAATATTGATAATATTATTTAATTAAAACCAATACTTTCTTAGTTTCCTACATGCAATAATAGCAATACTCTCTTAGTTACCTATTCTTTCCGCACGAAAATGAAATATTAAAATTGAAAATATCTCTTTCGAAATTTCATTTTCACTTTTTCTTTTTTCTTTCTATTCTAATATTTTTGTTATTTATTATCACAAATGTATATAGGTAAAACTTTAATACTTGTATATTTATATTTAAATGCGCAAATGTCATCATTTTATTCGTTTGATCATTTTTCCATCTTTTTCTTCTTTTTTTTGCTTTTTTTTTTTAAAACTTTTTCACATTTCCATTGTTTGTTGGTAATGCATTCCTCCAAACATTTGAATGTTATTTGCAAAGAGAAGAAAAAAAAAAATCCACGAAATTTTTATGTGTGAAATTTAAATAGAAAATAAAGAATTGTCATTTTTCACAATGCTTCGTTTAAATTTTTTTTCTAATAACAATTATAAGAGAATAATATAAGCAACAATATTACTAATAATGATAAAAATAATACAATAACAATAATTAGTATTAATGATAAAAATAAAGTATTAGTAATAATTATTATTAGAACACTAATGCAGTAACAATTAATGATAATAATGTTACTAAGTAATTGAGAGCAAAATAGCTAAAAAATATTTTCGGATATCAACTTTACTATCATCATTATCATCATCATCATCAACTTCATCACTCGTTATCATTTGTTATCATCGTCACAGATAACAGACTTTTTTCCGATACATCATACTATCATCAGTTGGTTGATATGCCCTTCGATGAGAAATAGATGAAATCGATGAGTTTTTAGATAAAATATGAAAAATTTTACTTGCAGCAGATATTTACTTCCTTGCACAATGCAAGTTTTAAATAATAATTTTTTTTTAAAAAAAAAAAAGACAAAAATTTAAAAAAAAATTTTGTTATTTTACAAATAGTACTAATCTTTTAAAACATTATTAATCCATACATTAATATGAGAATCATTTTATTTTAATAATATAAAAAAAAAATTTTTTTTAAATCAGTTTCACATACTATAAAATAAATTTTATACAAAATGTAGAAATTAAAATTTGCAAAAATAATTTAATTTTTTCATTTTTTGAAATGGATAAGAAGAAACAAATTGCACGTCTTTTTTCAAAAAAAAAACGAATTTTTCAATGTTTCTTCACCTTATTTTTTATTTAATATTTTAACTAACAGATGATAATTAAAAATAAAAAAAAGAAAACATTCAAAAATGAAACTGATTTAAAGGAAAAAAAAATAAAACGGAAGGCCAATACAATGATTATATTCAGTAAAAAAAGGGATTTCTTTTTCAGTTCATATTACTATTATTTAATTTCATGTCAAACAATTTTTCATTATTTAAAAAAAATTTCCTTCTTTATAGAATCTATTCTGTGGTATTTTATGGAAATAATTTTTTCGAATTTTTTTTGGGGGGAATTATTTTTCACGAGATTTCCCTACTGCCTTAAACTACATGTAGGTTTATATCGGTGTGTGTATGTGTGTGTATGTATGTACATGTGTATGCGTGTGTGTGTGTATATGTGTATGTGTATGTATGTGTGTGTGTATGTGTGCCTGTGTATGTGTGTGTATGTGTGTGCATGTGTATGTATGTGCGTATATGTGTGTATGTGTATGTGTGTATGTGTATGTATATGTATGTGTGTATGTGTGTGTGTATGTGTGTGTATGTGTGTGTGTGTATGTGTGTGTGTATGTGTGTGTATG
>JARVGP010001693.1:0-12207 GCA_029876185.1 Mansonella ozzardi | reverse complement strand
AAAATATTTACAGATTTTTAAAAAATCATTTCTATAAAAATTAATTACAATTCTTATTAATTTTTTCATGCTAAATTATAAGTTGAAATTAATTATTAAAGATAGCTCTGAAATAAAGTTCAATATGATAGTTTTTGTGTTGTCGTTAGGCCTATCAATTGCTAATAAATATAATTTGAGAAACATATGAATTTTAAGAATTAACACTGCAGTGTAACAATAGATGTAGAGTACTACTTATAACCAACAAATAAACAAAATTCTATGAGAATGGATTAAAACTTATCATTTACTATTTATACTGCTCCTGTAGCCTATGAGAAGCCTTCGCTCCCTGCGACTTTTTTTATGATTTGAATTAAAACAATTGGAAAAATTAACGAACAATTATCCATAAAAAATCACGCTGCATTATCTGAAGTATAGGTGTATGTTCGCCGATCGCCTTTTTGTTAGCATATTGAAAAAAGTACTTTCCCCAACGTTTGAAACTCCAATAATATCCATCTAAATTGAATATTTTGAAAATGGGAATCTATTTGATTTTTTTTTTGCATTTTTTCTTTTGTTGAAAAAGTAATAATTATATATTCTTCTGGATCGATTGATTTGCAAAAAAAGTTCTCAAAACTTTCTGGAAATCGTTCACATATCATTGTTCTATAATATGATATGCAATAGATATGAATTATGAAAAATATTACATCAATTCATACCGATCACGATTTTAATCCATATTTGTTTTACTTAATTAGATTAATTACTGATGAACCATCTATTATTTCTATGCAAAATAATATAAACGAAAAGGTTTCCTTAAAATGAATAACACATGATCGAGATATATCGAAATTAATTAACTCGATATGTTGATTTTGTAACTTACGGTGTCGAATTAGTGGAATTGATGTAATGATGGATATATCGGAAATTAAATTTTGTTGTTCAAGTTTCATTTTACACAAAAACTGAAGATTAGATCGTATCATGTGTTAATTTCAATGACATTAACTTCAAAACAAATCCAGTCCACACAAATAAATTCATCCAATTTAGATAATTATATGCGACACATTAATTAATCAGTCAATTTGTATTGTCAAAAAAGAAAATGAATATGAAAATTATTTTGCTGGAAATTTAAATATTACAACACTTCCAAAAAAACATTTAAATATGGCAATTTAAGAAGAGGTAACAGGGAAATGAGTTATTGAAAATTTGCAATATTTTCGGGATTATTATCATTATCATTATTATTTAACTCTTCCTGATTTTGTCGAAATCCGGCATCATTAGCTATCTGATTAATGAACTGACGTTGATGTCGCCTATTCTGTTGATGCTGAACTCTTCCGCCATCATTTATTAAATTTTGTTGTTCAAGCATAATCTGTAAAGGAATTTTTCGAAATCCTTTTTTTGTTTTTCTACTCATAATTGCTTTCAATTTATTCCGGATTTCCGGACATATGCATATAACACATAGCATTTTGTATGAAGATTAGCGCATTATGGATTATCAAAAATATGAAAGATCTTATTCTACAAAAACAAAAGCTGAGCATTATATTAAATAATGCATAATTGATAAAATGATAATAAATTAATTGAATAATTCGTTTATTAAACGACAAAAATTACCCTTCTTAGGTTATAATAGTCATTTAATTTCAATCTTGAACTGATGCATTTCTAAAGAAATCTTTATTTGTTAATTTATTTACTACCCTATTCATTTTGCACAACTAATTAACTAATTAATTAAATTACTTGATTTTCGATAATCAAATAATGTTGATAATAAATTAGTTGCATAACGACAGCTGCAATCAATAGACAATAAACATTAGTAATGAACAATGCACTAGACCGAATGCATCGTTTCCACACTTCCATGTCGTACAAATTATCCGAGATTTGTTGCACATCAATGATCAGATCAATGAACCAATATAAAATATAGGAGAACTGAAAATTTAAATTGAAACAAATTTTCAATTTTTTTAAAAAATTATTTTTTGGGAGAAAAAAACCCGAAATTTTTATTACCAATTCTACTGCCTTTTGTTCTTTTGTTCTTTTTTTTAACTTCCATTTTTAAATTATATTAATTTTTTATGCATTTGAATTAAATGTTATTTAATAGAAGAAATTTAATATACATTCCTCGTATATTAAATTTTCATTTCAATAAGCACTGTTTTATTTAAATATACAATTAATGGAAACTTAGGTTGATTTTTAACTTTTTTTTATAAAATTTTTCAAGTCGTAATTTTAATCATCGAACTTTTCGAATCTAGCACTTTCATCACTTCTATCTCTGATATTGTTATTATTATTATTACTATTACCATTTATTATTATTATTATTATTAATTATTATTACTATTATTTATATTAATGCTATAACTTATTTGAATTTATTAAACAATCTAACCTAACTTAAAATTATAGTCGTACAAAATTCAATTTCATTGAATAATTTTTTTGTATTTAAAATCCTCCTACTGCATTTTTTCATAAAATTTCAAATTATAAAATGAAAAAAAAACAATTATTCATTGAAAATTGTAATTAATTTTTTTCTAATTAACCAAAGCTTCCTTTTTTAATTAAGAATTAATTACACTTTTACTCTAATCCCTGTTCTGGTTGATTTACAAACAAGTCTTACAATAGTAAATATTATCGGTACAATAAGCACAAAGCTTGGAAATAGTACTCGTATTGCATACGACGGAAAGCACCGTTCCAAGTCGGCATATATCAATGCAAAGAGCGCCGATAGTGGCGCAAAGCCATAGAGCAATAATTCAGATATACTCCAAAGTAACTGGAATTTTTTAAAAAAAAATTAAATTTTATGTAAATTGTTTTTTAAAGCGAAGTAACAAAAACAATTCAAATGGAATTAAAAAAATTACATTCGAATTTAATTTATTAATATTTTAATCGCTTTAAATTGAATAACACAAGCAATAATTTTTTTGAAATAACTAATTGAAATAAGAAATGTTTCACTTTATAGTTTTGCCCATTAATAATAGTATTTTTCATCTGATAAAGAAGCATAAATTAATTTTTGCTAATTAGGCTTATTCTTAATGAAATTTGCTTAATTCGATTAAGCTAAATTATAGATGACAATGCAACAAACGAAGAAATAAAGCAATTAGAAATTTAAAAATTATTTTAAACAAAAATCAATTGCAATTTTTTTCATTTGTTTTTTAATGAAATAATTTTTAATTTTTACCAAAAATATGAAATTTAAAATTTATTCCTTTTTTAATTCATTGCTATCAATTAATATATAACAATAATGAAATTGATATAATATATCAAACTGCAATATTATAAATTTTGTTTTGGCTTATTTGATGTTAATGATTAACTTAAAAAACATGTTTTTCAGTTTTAACTAATTGAAAATTTCATCAAAATTAATTACAAGCATTACCGCAATTGGTTTTTCTTCATACGGTTGACACCAAGTACATTGTTCCAGGATTAACCATTGATTTATATGATCGTATAATCGCTTAATTCCAATTAGCGAATATATAATAAAGACTATATAGCCAAATACCTACGACGATAAGTGAAAAAGAAAAAGATGGTGACAAAAATTAAAAATGGAAAATTAAAATTTTAAAATAATTTTTATTTTATCTTTCCTTTTATTCAATCGTTCCATTTCTTAGAAAAAAAAGGATTAAAAGAAGAAATCAGGAGAAAACAAGAATGGAAAGAATCAAAAGGAAACAAACTCTGATGTAAGTCTTATAATAAAAGTAATTATGCTCATTAACAGCATTGTCATCATCTTCTGCCTCATGATCCATTGTTATTATTGATAAATATATGTGTTCACTAATAGCTAAATACATTTTGTTTTTATTTCAAATTTCTAAATTACAAAAAAAAAAGAAATGAACAAATATTTTGCATATCTCACTTAATGCTTTCAAGAAAATAAAAATTAAGTTTTGAAAGTTTTATTTTTATCAGACAATTCTTTTTAGGAAATTTATCTAAAAAAAATTTACTAATAGTTATTATTTTGTCACCAATTCAAAAAAATTCTTCTCTGTTTTGAAATCAAATAAATTCTATTTATTTAAAATTTATGCGATGTTACATCACCTGTATTGTTATTAATTAACCAAAACTAATGATGTTAATCACTGGAATATTATTAATTAACTAAAATTAATAAATACTATATAGAAGTGACAACTTGAAAGTTAGTTTGTAGCAGAAAATATAAAACTTTTTTATTGGATAGAAAGAAAGTTTACATTTATAAATAATCGACCAAACAATCAATGGCTAACAATATGAAATGATATTAACAGAATGTTTTTTTCTTTTAAATTTTGATTGCAATTTTTTTTTCAGTCTTTAAATATTCAAATCAAATTAATTTCTCAGATAAAGAAAACACATTGTATTAGCAGATATTCATAAGATTAACATTAATTTCATTTAGTTAAATATATTTTTCTACCAAATCAATTTTCACTATTAGCTTTGATTAGACTGAATTCGTAGCTGATTCAGATTCAACCCATAGCTGATTTAGATTTAATTTATAGCTCATTCAGTATGATCCTACTTTTAGTTTTTGTTTATTTTGCTTTAGCTTGACATCCATCGAATTTGATTTGATTTAAATTTTATCACAACTATTTCAAATATTTCTTTTAAATGTAATTTGAAAATATTACTGTCTCAAAGATAACAAAAATTCATTTGAATAAATTAACACATAACAAAAGTACAAATAAAAAGTTAAGCTTTCATTTAAACTAAATACAAAGTAAGATGCCGAAAGTTAGTATTTCAATGTATCACTTTATCAAATGATTGAAATAAATGACTTAGAAAACAATATTCTTTTTTTTCCTCCCTTCTCCTGATTAAATTACCTTGATTGAAGATTCATTTATATATATTCTAATTAAACTAAATAAAGGTAAATTAAGAGAGCGCATTTCATAATATGACTAAATGTATTATTTTTCACGATTTATAGTTGCACAAATCTAAATATGAATTTATAAAGAATACGTTCTCAATTATAAAGAAATTTTGAAAAAAAGAAATGAAATAAAATTACAAAATTAAAATTTGAACTTAATTAATCATAATGAGTTAATGAGTTTTTTTCTTCAATTGATTAAATCCATTGCAGGGAGGAAAAAGAATGAATTTATCAATGATTAATAGAAAGTGCTTGAATAATTAAAAGTCAGTGGGAGTCTCAAAAAAAAGACAATTTAAATGGGAATTCAATTCGTTACAGTTTCAAGTGCAGAGTAATACTTTCTTTAACAAAAAACATATCTAAATTATATATGCTTATATTCAATTAGCTTTATTCGTCTAAATATCCGCTAACGGTAATGGAATTGATCATTGGTAACTGATGAAGGCGATTCAATGGAAATAAAATTTGTAGCCTTCAAAGATGGCAATATGATTGTCCCTAAGTAGCCAAAAAACTATTGTTCTTAATTGGCCAAAAGAGCCAAATGATTGTTTCGACGAATTCACAGATCATTCTGTCACCATTACGAATCCTTTGCAAATACTGATCTAAAGAAATGAGTCATTCCGGGTTTCAAAAAGATCATTGCAGATTCATTTATAAGAAAACTGGAAAAACAAATATTGAAGCACTCTCAATCTTTACTTCACTGTTGTATATACTCATTCAATGTTTTCTCCCTCTCTAATTTCATGTTTTCTCAAAAGTTCCACCTACGTCTAGCGTCTCTTCGATTAACTTATTCACTCGTCCGAATGATTCATTTTTGAATTCTTTGGGCAAATTTTCGATACCTGATAATAATGTTTCGGATGAAGTGCTTTGGGATTCGATTTCTTGGTTAGGATATCTGATATTTATTTCCGTCTTCTCTTTTACCGGTCAATTTTTCCGGAAGATTTTCTCAAGTATATAAAAAATGCAAAAGAATTGATGTAATACTGAAATTTGATTAAGTTTCAAAAAGGAACTCAACTTCTAATGAATTCCAATATTAAGATTTTTTTAGTAAGAATTAAAACTGAATAAAAATATTTTCAGATTTGGTTTGTGTATTAATGGATGTAGTATATGATTCAGTGAGACTGTAAAATTTTATGGCAGCTCATCGGAAATTCATTTTCGAAAATCCAGAAGATAGCTACTGGAATTCTAATGATGCCGTTGATGTTCCATTTGATAATTCGTCGACTACTAATGCAGTAATTAATCATTTAATTAGTTGGTAATTGTGTCTTAGTTCTGCATCTATTAGATTATTAAACGAAATAAATGATAAAAAGCCATTCCAATAACTCGAAATCAAAAGCTCTGTATCAGTTAATTTTATTCAATTTTTTACTTTCTTCCTTATATCCATGATTTCAACGACTTATTTTCTATTAAAAAAAGCTCATTTAGCATAGTTTTAGAAGTGCTGAAGAAATGATCATATCAGCTGTTCATTATTTCACCATATATTTTAGCATTATTGTTCCAGAATTTCTATCATTTCAAAGTTTTCATAGGCTGCAGCTCGAGCAGCTCTGGATGATTTGTTCGAATGTAAGTTTCGTTTTGACAGCGATGATGGTTGCTCCAATACTGGAAGTGAATCACCGTCTAGTGGAGGAAATCAGACCAAGCAAAATTCAAGGTTTAAATTTCATTTTAGAGAGATGAAATTTCGAAGTACTCATTTTACCAAATACTTCTATGAAATTATTAAATCAACAGTTTCATCTGCTCGCTCATGACATGTTAAACCTGGGATCTATTGGTCTTCAGTTCATTCATCCCCCACTTCGAGATTGTTCAACATCTGTCTTACGATAATCGATTGTTTATGTAGAAATTCTTTTCTCTACTTTCGAATTCATGGTTCCAGGAATGGAAGTGCAAATGTGTTGAAAACAGCCTTTGAATTCTCATCTTCCAATCGTTCCAGCTTTCAGTTCAACCAGGTGATTTAAAATCGTTATCTTTGATGTGTTACTTCTTTCTATTTACCGATGTCAACAGTCATGTGATTACAAGAATGTCCTCACTTTTTTTTCGCAAGTTTCTGATTTTAAATACTGTTTTTCTGGACATTTATATGGTGTAGGAATGGTTTACTGAAATGCGGCATTCTTGTTGAGATTTATGATTTAAAATTATTTTAGGATCTTAGCCGGAAATTTTCTCCAAAATCTACTGCTGCCGCTTGGAATTCTGCTGCTTCATTCGTTTCCGATGGCAGTGCTGAATCATTTTCGAGTTCTGCAACCGCACAACTAGACTATTCTAGATTGAAAAGTGAACATAGGAAATTGCAAAAGCATCTTGAGGTTTTTTAGACTTATTTAGTTTTAAACTTATCGTCTTTCATCTTCTCACTTTATTTTTTCCACTAGTATTAAAGACGAACATATAGATATGGTTAAGTGGTAACCGTTTTGAGAAGAAATTTTGCTTTTGTAATTTTTTTAATATTTCATTACTTGGAAATTTTATGTGGCTTTTCATGCATCACTTACATATGTGTTCCAAATGTTTTCTGTAGTGACTTTTTTTAAGTTTCGAGATATTCTGCAGTGTTTTCTCTAAAATTTGCCATTTTAGCAGGTAAGATTAGAACGTTATCGTGCAGCTGATCCTGAAGTTACAGTTCGAAGATTGTTACGAAATGATGCGGTTTCACTGGATTTGTATCGAAGTAAGAAAGAAAAACTAGATCTGTTAGAGGCTGCTTTAGAATCGTATGATGGAAACGTCATCACTGCTGTAAGCATTTCAGTTCAGTTTTTTTCTTGTTAAGTAAGGATTATGTCTATCTTCATATTTATTTTTCATTATTTGGAACCGCTGACTGCTTACAATTTTCTGTCAGTTCAGCTTTTTTTCTTAATATCTAGAATAAGAGCATATTATAGCTGATGTTTATGGTTTATCCATTTGGATATATAAAGTTAAGATTTGGCAATCGTAATAATCAAAAATTATTGCTTAGTGTCAATTTACTTAATTGAAATAGTGAATTTTTTTAAGTTAAAATATTTATTCATTACAAGTTGTTCCTACCAAAAGCTTTATTTTTTCGCGTATTGCAAACTTGATAACCTATTTACCTTGTAGGTTTGTTATACACACTGTAGGTTTTTGTTTCACTGTTTTAAGTGTTTGGAGATTCAACATATAAATTTTCATTTAGATTGTGTTGGCTTTGGAAAAGTCTCTTGGAACTTCGATATTTTTGGATATCTTAAAACAAAAGCCAATTGCTGCCCGTCATTATTTAGCTTATTTAAAAGATATGAAGAATTTTGATGAACTTTCTTCAATATTGCTGTAAGTTTTGATTTATTTATATATCTGAATTTTGTGAAATGGACTATTTTTCATTTCCATTGCGTAATACGAGCTCTTATTGTGCTACTTTTAATAAGCAATAAATCGTATGAAGTAGTAGTTTAGGTCTACTTCTATTTTTAAGTGCATTCCGTAGAAGGCAAATTTTTTATTGGTTTTATTGATGAGCGATAAAAAGTTCACTGCATAAAAATTTTCTAGAATTCTCTAGATAAGGCCAACAACTTCTTCCGGTCCCTTTTTTCTCACTTCCAAAAAATGTAAACAAAGTGGAGTAGAAATTACATTTTCCATCATATTAGCAAAAGCTAAGCAGCACTTAAATTTTGAAAAAAATTCTTTTTCAGAGCCTTGAATCGTGCAGACGAAGCTGCACTTGTGTTATATGCAGTAGCCTGTGGGAAAAAACCGACTGAACGAATTGCGTATTTAAAAAAATGTCTTAATGTATGTATTACCATTCCATCATTAGAAGTTTTTTCGAAATCTGTGAATGAATATATCGATCTTCTGGAACGACAAATTATAATTGAAGTAAGAAATTTAACGATATGATATAATACAGCACTTAGAAATACTTGACATAGTTTTGTAATGATCCTTCTACTTTACAAATGTTATCATTATTTAGGATGCCGATGAAGCACTTATCAAAGAAGGAAAAAGCAAAATCTTCCAGCAGTATCCCAAAACAATTTCTTTAATTGGACGGCCAGTTTTGACAACACTGTATTATTCCTGCCTGTATCATTTCGATCTTCCCGTGGTACTTTCATTTCTCTCTTGAACATTTAAAAAAAAAAAAAAACATACCTTATGTCATAGCTATCATCGTTTTGATATATTGAAGCGAAAGCTTAGCGAAGATATTATCGCTATGAAATAAAATTTGCATAAATAAATTGTAAATGTGATTTAAAAAAGAATATTTGGAGAAATCTATGTTGTGAGATATTCGTTTGATCAACGCAATAACCAAGAAAGTATTTCCTTTTTTTTTCCTTATTTTAAGTGTAGTTATAAAGTGAAAATATCATCACTAGTTATATTTGCAATGCAGTGCCAGGATAGGCCAAACTTATAATTTGGTTTGTAGGAAGAAAGATTTTAAAGGTACTACTTGATGTCATATGACAGAAAGTTAGGAAGGATTGGTTTTTTTTGCACTAAGATTTATTTGCAGAATGCTTATGCGAGTCCATTATCCATAAAAGAATTTTTCAATATGACTGAAAAGCAGTATGCATGGATGGCAATATTGGCGTTATCTAGGTTAAAAAGGTTCGAATTTGACTGTTTTCTTCTTTTTTTTTAATTGTAAATCATAATTATAAATCTAATTATAAATCAATTATAAATCATAAATCATTGAACATCAAGAAATATATTTTTTTGGAGCGGGTTTGATAATTTATTTGGATTAGATATACATGCAATGTTGATTATTTCATTAAAAATAATTAGAGAAAATCAAATTTCTTACCACGCAGTATACGATATATAAATTTCAAGATTAGTAAAAATTTCCTTTTTTTGATTCCTAAAATGAAGAGAAAGTTTTTGAAACTGAAAGAGTCCAGCCTAAAAAGAGAAGTGATACTTGCATTAATTGATTAATTAATTGACATGTAAAACGGCAGAGAATTTGTTCAGATGGAATGATATAGAAAGAGTATTGATGAGCAAGAAATTATTGGGTGGTGTTAAAATTCATTGTCCTTTTGCATGGCGACATTTTTTTACCATAATTTCAAGAAACGAGCAGCCACCAAAAGAAGTATCGCATTATTTTTTTATTTTTCATATGTATTTCATATCTATTTACTAAAACTTTGAATTAGCATAAATTGATTTATTTTATAAGACATGAAATTTATTAAATTGGTTTTTTCCATAACTACGCGATAATGAATTTATGAAATGTAGCTGGCGAAAAATTATGAATGTATCAGATATATATATATATTTTTTTTAAAAACTGGACAAATTTGAAGAAATAATTATTATCTTTAAAACTATTTCCGGATTATTTTTTTTTTTCGCAGATTTTATGTAAGCTTTTGCGTGCAGTTCCGGATGTAAACGAACGTGAGCGTCTCGCAAACCAGTTTCCGGATGCAACTGAGATAACAATCGAATGCTTGGTAGCGCAAAAGGATCGAATTGCACTACGAGCATTTTTAGCGAAGCTAACACCAAATACAATAGAAGCTTATAAAGCACTGAACGCCTTGAATAATGTTGTATGTAAATAATTTTGTGTAATTTTTTATAATTAATAACCATACTTTTTAGTTCGAGTTTTTTTGAAATTTCTATATGGAAATGACAAAACTTGTGTTAGGTAGTATTAATGTATAATTAATTACATGTTTTAAGTTTAAGATTGCATTTAAAAAATTTTTCCAAAATTTTAATGTAGTCTTCTTCATTTTAGGCAAATCGATGGAAAAATTAGATAGACAATTTGATTCAGTGGGGAAATCCGATAAACTCTGCTTCCGACAAAAAAGTATATATTTATTATGAGATTTTTTAAAGTCTTTAAAAGATGATTTTATTTGAATTCATTTGGTAGATATTCTAGTTTGTAATTTTTCATGAGCTATTCTTTGATGATATTTATTCTTATTTTTTTGAGACAGTTCTAGATAATTAAATGTGTCTAATACATGTGACCTAAAATGAAATATTGTATATAATACTAAATAGGCTTTTCTTTCGAATTAATTTTTATTGAATTTCAAATACGGTCTTAGAACAATCGGTTTGTCATCGTTTAGTTATTCATATTATACTAAGCAATTTTGTTTCCATTATTCATATTCTTTCCAACTGTTGCTTTTTTGAAA
Source organism: Mansonella ozzardi (assembly GCA_029876185.1). Taxonomy (NCBI): domain Eukaryota; kingdom Metazoa; phylum Nematoda; class Chromadorea; order Rhabditida; family Onchocercidae; genus Mansonella; species Mansonella ozzardi. The sequence continues at coordinate 966 of JARVGP010001693.1, read as the reverse complement.
TTCAACTGTGATATGGGTTTGTTTCATTAATTACTAAGCTTTGTGATGAAGTACTGTTGTTGGTGAAATTGTCATATGGTAATGTCTAATTAGCACTTATTAGTCACTTATTTTGTATTCGGTGAAAACATTTTTTTCTAAAAATTTTGCAAGCATATGATTATGATTATTATATTTACAAGAATATGATTGTGATTATTTACCGGTTTTCAATGATGAATTAGTGCATATAAATATATATATATCAGATAAATATTTTTATTTCCAATAAGCTCTGTAAAAAAAGCACTGAATGATATCATAAAATTAGCAAAAATTTCAATTCAGATTAATCAAAACTGATCATGAGTTTGACATCATGTAGAATAATTCTTCGTAATAATGTTCACAGTTGTTCATAATTGTTACCAGATATAAATAGTATAATAACATATGGTAGAGTAATGACAAACTACAACGATATCATAAAGTTGGCAAAAATTTTAATTCAGCCTTCAAGATTAATCATGATTAATCGTAAGTTTGACAACGTGTGGAATAATTATTCTCAATAATCTTCATAACTGTTGCTAGATATAAATGGTATAATAACATATGATGGAGCAATGACAAACTACAATGCTCGATAGTTATAATAAAAATATTCCAGAAAATTGCTATGATAATCAAGGAATTACACTTAACCTTTTCAAACGAGTAACCATTTGCGTATCACATTGCACACTAATTAATAAGATAAATGTTGACAGTGAAAATATCACAAAGATGAACGATGCAAACAAATTCATTCCTATGAAATTAATTGAAAGTTAACCATTGAAATTTAGTAAAAGCTTTGAAAAAATTTAAATTAACTTTTCTATTATTGATTTGTTCGCGAAAATTTGCATAAATATAAGGAAACGCTATAAATGGTATGAATTTGTGCAATATTCATTAGTGCTGCCATCAATTGAATTCATCAAA
>JARVGP010001692.1:0-12223 GCA_029876185.1 Mansonella ozzardi | reverse complement strand
CTTATTAGTATGCAATAATAACAAGAAAGTTAATTAATTATTTTCGAACTGAAATGATTTGATCTGTTACCATTGGTTGTTAAATCTTTTTTGTTGAAAATCTTTCTATTTTTGAGGATGTTGGAGTAAGTAAAATTCTGATTTATTTGGATTTAACTCATTGCTTCACTTCACAGTCAGTTGTCAGATGTTTTGTCAAGTAATGTTTTGTTTACTTATTTATTCCTTCAGACAAATCGTTGATGTTGAACGATGGCGAACACGTAGATGAAAGCAAAGAACAAACATTTCATTGTTCACATGAGATTTTAATTTTTGTGTTGCAAAACTTTTTTACTCTTCTAAATCACTTTTGCTCATTTTACAGATACATGGCTATGATTCACTATGATTCACACGTTTTGCAGTAACAGATCATGGGAAGATATAGGAAGACCTATAGTTATTATATAAACTGATTAATTTGAGTGATACTGCGTAGTTTTTAATTACTTATCAACAAATGTAATACTTTTGCAATGTTAACCCGACATTCGGATATCCCGCGATGATTCTGCGGTTGTCTATCGCTTGTCAGTTTTGCTAAAGATATTGAAGCGTTTTCATGTGAATCATTGCAAACACCAACCAATTTACAGTTGCATGCACATAAAATTGGATTTCTGTCTATTACTGGCTTATATTCGTTCAGAAGCAATCCGATCGGATCTTGTGAAAGACAAATAAATTACCATTTTTCTTTTTTTTTTTTTATTTGTCGATTACCTTTATTATAAAATTCAAGAAATGAATGCATCATATACCTTATGCTATTTATTTCTTTTCTAACCAAGGATCATTTTTAGAAACTTTTTTAGAAATTCCTTTTTGAAGTAATTAAGAAATTTTCTTACACAAGAAATTATATTATTGTTTCTATTGTTTCAGCGAATAACTAATTGTTTTTTTGATAAGTTATGTGACATGTTGGGTAGCATTACCTACTTGTTACTGTTCATTCTAAACTACATAAATTTTCGAATACAATGGAAATATTGTTTTTTTTTTCAGATAAGTTTTTAAAAAAAAGAAAAAAAAAACAATAATTTCTGTAAGCAATGCTATAATTTATAGCATTATTTTTTTAAAAAAAAAAACCGAAAAACGAAAAATGAATTAAATCGATGCATTTTTGCCGGATGTTTGTTGATTTGATTTCTGAGCTTGTCAAGCATAATTATACGGGTTAATAGCTATATCCTACGTGCAATTAATATTATAACTACTAACAATAAATTACCAGATGTTTCGATTCCCGGTGTACTCAGCAAATTTATTTTTCAAATAGCTAAAAAAAAAAGATTAATCTAGCAATCTAATGGTGATAAAATAAATAGTACTATTTGATCTTTTTTCTTCATCCACTTTGTTATCATCATTCCCATACTACTTTTCCTATTTTGTTAAGAAAAATCATGTCAAGAAAAAAACATTTTAAAGAAAATCAATATATCAATAAATAAGGAAAAGTTAATAAATGATTGGAAAGAGAAATGGAATAACTTTTTTTTTGTTATACTCAAGCATTAATTATATTTTTCAAATCATATGATCATTCTGAGAAAAAAGAAAAAAAAAACCCTTCAAATAATACCGAATTTTTAAGTAGCAATGAAATAAAGTAAATGGAAATTTTTAAAAGTTAAATTTTTCTTGATAAAAAGTTCGATAGATCAAATAAATATTCATTAACAACAGTAAAAAAAAAAGGAAAAAAAACAAAACTATTTGTTTTGCAAGATTACGAGAAAAATAAAAACAACTAAAAAAATAAGCAACGAAAAAATCTACTTTTTCTAAATTTGATCTAATCGATTTCTCTATTCTCTCTATTGAAATTTCTATCGATTGATTAGAGTTGGAAATATTTTTAAAATAATGAAAAAATGAAGTGAGATGCGAAAGAAATGTGGTATTACATGTGTATTAATCGTATATAATTAACATCATATGTAATTAAATTATATCATGTAATAAGATGTAATGCCATGCTGACCATGAAATATTGAAATATGTTTCAAAATTATATTTTTATTTTCTTCTTATCGTTTGATTTGGTTAACTGTTAATTGTTAATTGATGTTTTCTGGTTTACTGATTTTTTCTTTTTTTTTTGATTAAACAAATTAAATGATTTAATTAAACGGATTTGGCATTCAAATTTCTTAATTTTAAACATAAAAATTTGCATTCATTAATGTGGTTACTGCTATTTGATGATGATGATGATGATGATGAATCGTAGTGCAGTAATGTAGTAACATTTGAAATGATACAATTGTAAACTTAATCATTAACATCCAATAATGACTTCAGATAAAAATTCTTGCAATTTTCATTCGTAATCAGGTCATCAGCAATTCTTGAGTAATTGATACAATCAAATTTACATTCATCTAATTCGTCAAATATTTTTAAACATTGGAATTTCGTAACAGGAAAATCTAATTTATTAAATTATTTTAAGTTTCGTAATTATTTGAAATTTCATAAAATCAAATTACTTCATGAATTTCATAATTTCTTTGCAGGAAATCAAATTTATTAAACTATTTCAAATTTCGTAAAAAAGTGACAATTTGAAAAATTGGAAGAAATACGAAAACAGAAATGAATGGCAGTGTTTATAAGTGAATGAATATGCAGTGAAATTTTCACAATTTTCACAATTGTGAAAATCATTTATCACTAATCAATTTAAAAAATGAAAGATTAATTAAGCTTTTTTTTCTCAAATTTTCATTCGAATTTTTCATTTAAATTACAATTCCACCTAATTAAAAAAAGAAAGTTTATTGATGTCTTCTTTACAATTTAATTGAAATTTGCAAACATATTCATCATTCCCTTTTGTAAAATTTATTAATTAATATCAAATATAAATAATGCAAGCATTTTTCTATGAAACAATCAAAGTTATATGGCAAAATGGTTGAAATTTGAAGATTTAAATAAAAGCTCTTTGACAATTAAAATTTATCTTTTAACATCTAAAAATCACATCACCCACCTATTACTTCCAAATATTTACAGTGTGATCTTACTGAGAAATTTTCTTTCTGATAACTCTCAACTATTTTAAGAATTGTTTGTTTCAGAGTTTCAAACTGTTTTCAAACCGTTAAATGACAATTTGTCATACATGATATATTTCAATTTGAAGTGATCATGCAACTTTCCAACATCTTTTTGCGGAATATTTCCACCACTGTGCCTTTCTTTCGTCTATTAACCAAACATATAAGCTGATCTGTATGTACATAATATGTAAGTAAAGACGAGAAATCCTAATCTTTATGATACGCAGATGTAATATAATTAACTATTTTTTCCAGCAAATTTGCTAGAAATTTTCAGCTTATATTTTCCAGCGCGTAACAAAGTGTGATCTTATATGGTGTATTCGTCTTTTAAGTGTTACGTAATACAGTGTTTGATAATAAGCGTTTTTAATGCATTCAATAATTTCGAAGATAACGTTACAATTGTTGAACAGATACAAAAAAAAAAAATTATATTGGAATCCCCGGCATTTGAGCATTTGACGGAATTCACTGACTATCACAAACACAGAAAAGATGAAAGAAGAAAGAAATATGGAGAAAACGGTAAATATTTTTGCAATCCACCCAACAAAAAAAGTATCGGGTAAATCTTTCACTTTTACAACATATGTCTATATTATCATTATGGATTTATACCACATGAAAGATATGCAAAGAGTAAAAGAAATAGGAAAAGGTAAAAAGGACAGGGAAGTTTTGTGATGAACAATAATTCGGCAGCGAAAATGAGTGTTTATTGTGCGTCACGGGAAGAAACCGGTAACGTTGAAGCAAAAAGGATCCGGAAAAATAATCGAGGGGAACCGTTTATGCAACCACATAACGGTATCGAAAATGAAGTCATATTTTAAATTGACTTGACACCAAATGAATTAGTTAATGGTTCAAAAGTCAAATGAAATCAGATTTGAAGAATAATGCTAATTAATAAAACTACTTTTTTATTTTTTTTTCAATACAAGTTTTTTTTTTTTGGCTTCATTTTTTTCTTATTTCCCCTTTTTTTTCTTGAATTTATTCAATTCTCAATTCAATGAGATACATTCAATTCAATTCAATATATCATATTGTTTACAATTTCCTGGATAAAATCCAGAATAAACCTTCAGTTGACTAGTAAATCATACAAAAGAAACAAAATACTGTAATATTATTCACAAATTAAGCCATTGATAGACGTATATATTACTATCAGTCAGTAATGAAAAAAAAAAAACGAAAGAATCATACATTCAATTACCATTTATAAAGTGTACATTTTTTTTTTTTTAAAAAAAGGAACCAAAATTAAAATCAATTTTTGGGGGTAAAAAACATCAGTGATACAATTTAAATATATGAAATAATATATGGTAATATATTATCACTCGTCTCCGAGAATTTGAGATCCTCATAGGTGAAGAGAAAGGTAAATATATAACTATAGTTAATGAAAATGTACGTCATTTTTTCTTGAAGCATATTAAAAATTACTAAAAATTTTTTGAGAAATGCTAAAGAAATTTCAGATAATCAATCTTAAGCTAATTCCCTCTAATAATATCATATCATCTACCTCATCTTCCTGTCTTTTGCCTTTCCCTCTCTTACTATATCTCAAATTTTAAATGCTCTCACATTCCACCACCCTGATTGATAACTATCGTTGTTGTTCGATAACTATCTAATTCTGATTCAAATTAAATTTTTGAAATCAAAATCACGAAATATTTGGAAAAAATACTGGAGCAGACGAAAATTTAGACTTTGGGTTTTTTTTTTCAAGAAAAAAGAAGACATGAGCAATTTGCCCTAGCCCGAAAAAAAAATTGAAAATTCAAAATTTGAAATTGAAAAATTCTCATCGAGTTTACTTTTGTTAAAACATAAAATTGCGAATATTCAAATTCAAAGGAAAAAAGTGTGAAAAAAAAGTATTACTTCGGAGTAATCATTTTGCCTGCATATATAGAAGGAGTTTTTTCATTAAAATTAAATCCTCATTCACGAAATGAGATATTAAAAAAGAAATCCTGATACAATGAGAGAAAAACAGAGAGACATTAAGCACTAAAAATAGCCTAATAAGCAGGTACAGTATGAAAAAAGAAAAAAAAAACTTCTGTGATAAGCATTCATTTTTAGAAATATGCAAGGCAAAAAAAAAGAAAAAAAAATCACTATATCAGTGTATTATTCAGGAAAAAAGGATAGGTTAACACCGATATCAGTATCACAGAAGTCTATTTTACAATTTAAATTGAAAAAAATTTTAATCCATTAAAAATGCCTAGAGCAAATTAAAAAATTAATGGCACTTGGATTAGTTTTTTTAGAAACGCGAATCATGAATGAATCCGTCTGTTGCTGGTTCTGTTGTTGCTCTCATTTGTGTGATAACCTGTACTGCCGCACGCGGATCACCATTTTCATCCATTGCAATATTTTCCGCTCCTGCTATTCCAGCAGATGTCCCAGAAGCTCCCGTAACTACTGAAGTCACTCTATTAGCTCTGGTAGTTACCATTTCAAAAGTGTCGTCTTCATCTGATGCAGCATTCTGACGACAAATTGGACATGTACGATTGCCCCTAAGCCATTTATCAATACATTTTAGATGGAAATGATGTGCGCACGGCAGCATACGAACCAAATCGCGTTTCTCAAAATCGCACTGACAGATTACGCATACTTTTTCCATCAGTAGTGCCGGGTCAGTAATACGAAAGGATTTCAGTTGGTCAATTTCATTCCTAAAAATATGAATCATTTATTTAGCCTATCATCATCTGCACAACATTTATTAACAGTTAAACACTAAAAAATAAAATCCATCAATTTCATTCCTGAAATTAAGCATAATCATGTTTCTCCCGAATTTTTCTTAACTCATGCAATTTACTTTGTCATTCCTTTAGGTGGCAGACGCGATGCATTCATTTGAGGTGCCATACGATCAAAGATATGAAGAACTGCTGCTTCCCATGCTCGGAACGGGATTTCACCACTTGCCAATCTTTCCAATTGTTGATGATAAGTAGCTGCTGCTGATGCAGTTTCAATAGTATTCTGAAATGCCGCTTGCGGTGGCATCAATTCCGTAGCCATTGTTGGAACAGCAACAGGTCCCTCAACCTGAATTCAATATATATTCCGATAACGATGAATATCTGTTTGATCGATGAGATAATGTTGAATGACCTTATCCTAGCATTATTTAAGTCATATACGTTTTATATATAAACAAAAAAAGTACGGATGCATCCCTCCATTCATTTATTTTTGCAGAAAAAAAAACGTGAGACTATAAGACTGACGACACTTAAACATACTAAAGAAACGTGGGACAAACGTTACAAAGATATACCAAAGGAACGGAATTTTGAGCAGTCTCCCCATAATAATCGATAGGATGACGAGCCCGATTTGTTAATATCTGTGTTGCTGCTGCAGCCTGATCAACACCAGCCTGAGCAGCTGCTTGAGCAATTCGAACACGGGAAACCACTGACTCCATTTGCGCGTTAATCGCTCTTGGCAGATACGAAAATCCAGGATATAAACGGTAATGCGCTGCATTATGCTCCCAATTACCACTACCGTTCACTGAAGATGGAATTCCAGACTGCGGTCTGTAAAAACTGATTCACCTTACAAATAAGCTGTTAATTTTCATTGAAATTCAAGTTTCACTGAAATTTTTAAACCAAAATCACTATACTAAAGGATATTATGGGTTGCTGTCACATATTCACTTATTCTTAATCACAATTTTATATATAAATTTTAGATCTGGTTAAAAACCAGAATACTATACCACAAAACATTAGGATACAAAGTAATACAACCAGAACAACAAAAGCTTGGGGGCGAGAAATCTTCCTTACATAATATAACCGGTTTAATTGACATCACATTTCTCACTTACTCATCATGAAAGGAATAAACTCAATGTGGACCACCAACAATTGTTAAACCAGTTTTAGCAAAATGAATAAAAAAAAAAAGTGAAATTTTTTAAACTTACCCAGGAAATTCATCTAGTGAACGCTGAACAGCAGAATATTCCTCCGGGATATCACTCATGATTGGTGGAAGAAAGTGATGCTCCGCAAATGGAATTTCCTGCGACACGTATTGCAATGGTGTTGTGGGCAGGCGTAAACCCATCAACGGCTACAAAATATAAAATATCTGAATATTTTGCTTGAAATTTAGCTAAATTTAATCAGAAGCTTTTCATACATTACCTACCTTATAATACCTAGAAATTTATAGAACGTTTTTTTTTTTAGATTTAAAAAAGATTGATACTACGACCACCTAACACTCAATAAATCTTCATTTATGAAAATCTCATAAAAAAAGAGAGAGAAAGCGAACACCAACCGGATGTGGCATAAAATATGCATAATTTGATGCAACCGATGGTGGTCCATGTCCATGGATGTGAAGAGCGATAGGAGTCTGTAAAGTTGTTTTAAAATTTGCATATTTATGAAACATTTAAAATCAATTGATTAATTCGAGTGGTTGCCATTTCAAACTTTAAGAGACACAGTGGTATATATATAAAGAGGTTATGAAGTTGTCTTATAATGAAATGCAGAAACTTTTTCATATAATGAACAAAATCATAAGAAATACACATTTGATGGGTAAAACAAACCACATTATGTACAATAGACGTGCTCGGCAGAGCAGCAAGCTGAGCATGAATCTGAGGGGCGATAACCTGAGGTCCATAAATCGGCGTTATAGGTGGTTGTACGACAGTGGCGGCAGTTGGATCATAACCCGGAGACGAAGGTATGAGGCACGTTTGCTCAACAACACCTCAAAATGGAACAAACTTTTTTTCTAACAAATGTTTTCAACTTTACTTCAAATTTCTCTCAAAAAAAAAGAAATTTCATTCTTTTTTTTCTCTCTCTCCTTTTTCTATGCCCATATTTCCTGAAATTAATTTTTCTAACAGATATTAGCAAATAGCTAATTTTCTCTAGCTAACATACTGGTAGGTCGAGTGATTCTAGTATATCTCTAATGAGGTAACATCTAATCGATTGAGGATATTTGCATTTAATTATTCATTTCCCAATTTCAATTCTATGAAAAAAATCTTTTTTTCCTTTCTTTAATACCTTAATTATGGGCTCAACTTTATTAATTTCCATATAATAATATCACCGTTTAAAAAGACTGAATGCAAGGAGGAAATGGAAATATATGGGAATAAATAGAAAATGCCACAATCTCTTTGTAAGATTGTTAATAAAGAAGTAGCATGATCCAGTTCTGATGAACATTTACGAACATACTGTAGCAGTAAACGTAAATGCGGATGTGGTACATATTTCTACCAAACGATTAGGAAGCCTCAGACTGAAGTAAAAATCTGACTTACTTATATATATATTCATATATATATTATACAGAAATGAAAATACTTGTACTTATATATAGAAATAAAAATGCAAATCATCAAAATTATGCAAAATTTTGAATAGCTATTTTTTTTTGAACAATAATTTTTTTTTCACTTCCATATATCAAAACATTTGGTTTAAATTTATACTTCTCATTATTCTTATTAGAAAAAATATTTCTTTAAGATTATTAGTAACTGTCAAGGAAATATTTGCTGAAAATCTCAAATTAGATGATTTGAGATTTTCCAGATAAATCACCTTCCAGGTAAATCATCATCCTATGATCATTCATGCCTTTTGGTAATTCATCATTTATGATCGCAGTTTTTTTTTTTTTTATCTGTTTTCACGGTATACCAAAAATCCAAGGCTTCATTTAAAAATACTCTAAAACATAAATCGAAATGCTCCTAAGCGGCGCTTAGATTATTTAGACATGGCGAACATTGTTAAAGTTAAATAATTTCAGAATTTCTTCTCTTTTCTTTAAAGACAAAATCCAACTTAACATCGATTGCTTCTTTTTCTTTAAAGGATAATAACTAAAATTAATTAATAATTAAAAAGAACAAACAAACAAACAAACAAACCGTTAGCACAGCAACTGGGAAATGTCGGCCTAATATACGATGATGCATCTGTGTTAGCGTTACGACGACGGCGACTTGCCGATGGAACATCTGCAGCGGATTCTACATCTGCCGTACGCTTACGTGATGTCTCACCAGATGTTGCTGGTACTGTTGACGTTTCTATAAGATTTTGAATAATGAGAAATTTTTCTGCTACAATAGCTTTGGAATTAAGTTTAAAATATATCAATTGATAGGTAGATAATGCCACAGGGCAAACAGAATGTAATTTCATTATCATCACTAATTGTAATAAATTTCACAGTCAATACTATAATACTAAGCTGATAAATTTTTATCATTAAAACTGAAGATATGAAGCTTCATTTCTACGGATGATATTGGTATTTGATATTAAGCTTGTCATTATTAAGCTTTATTATCAGGATGAATTGTGCTGCTGAAGTTTGTCATTAACGATCGGAAGGTGTCAAACATCAGAAAGTGTCGCAGAACCTTCTGTGGAGAAATTCATGCCATCAGAAGAATGACAGTGTGCTCATTCCAAATCATCAATTCACAAGAAAACAATTCTTTTCAAAAAAATTTTCAAAATTTTCCAAAAAGTAAATGCTAAAGAGAGTTTTGTCAAAATTTCTTCATTCTTTCTTTTTTCGCAACAAAATGTTTTGCTGATTCTTAATTTTCATATATCTCTATGATGTCGTAATTACTTTTTACTCTTTTCTCCGATAATTATTACTATTGCTCACTTTCACATCCGTCGATAGAAGCAATAAAAACGGTCACATCAAAGGATGTTTTTATTAAAGCTTTTTTTTTTTTTAGCACTCCAAATTTTAGCCATTGTTTTACTTGGAACTGGGGAGGGTGTAAAGTTTCGAAAAATGCTACGGCGCAAATAAAGAAAATGCAGTTCAAAAAAATGCAAAAGGAAGACATGGTTGCTATAGGGAATTTCAAATTTAATGTACACATTTAATTTCTTCCTACTCGTATATGCATGGACTAAAATTGTCATTTTAACTTTTCAGGCCAATTAACTGAAATTAATTCTTTCCAACCATTTAAATTTTCTGTAAGAAATCAATAAATTAATATTAAGTAAAAGAATAAAAAAAAGTTAACAAACCTGGGATTTGTTGAAAGACGAGGCCAAGATGAAGGGCCGATTCCACTTCTCTACCCGACATCTTGTAATTAATTTTTATTTCTTATAAAATTTCAAAAATTTGAATTTAAAGCGTCATACATATCAACAGTTTGCAATAATTCCTATGTGTACCAGCAAATAGCAGAAGTAACAGCAAAGTTGGTTTCCAGAGATATTTCTGACTAGATAAAGACACATCTGAGGGCACCGCAACCAGGTGCGCTATTCCCTCCCTGAAATCTTTCAATTCATTACAAATAATTGACGATAAGTTTACTGATTACAAGCAGATACGTTTATATATATATATATATATTTATAACATATTAAAAATTTTTTTTTTGACGCAATTTTTACAATGCTCTTTTTTTTTTTCTTTAATAATGCAAACGCACAATTTAAATCTATTTAAAAGATTCTGAAAAAATGTGGCAATAACTTTTACTAAATGTTAAGACGGACACTGTGAACAGGTATTCTTGATCGAATTCTGTCATCAACAGTAAAAGTTAAAATGAAAATTGACAATTTCTGATGTGATATCTTTCTAATCCAACTAGAAAGATAATTTTGTAAAATTAAGAAAGGAAAAGAAATGGATGTCACAAGTTAGTGTGTCATTACTACTTCATCTTTCAATCACTCCCCTGTCTATTCGTTATCCATAGTCTTTTCAAAACTTGAATAGCATAGCAGCAACATTAAAGTGGAAGAATTACATTTTCAATGAGTGAAAAAGTAATCTGGGACAAAATACCACGAAATCATGTAAATGCGCAATTGTACAAGAATGTAAAAAAAAAAAAAAAAAAGGTAAGGAATAAAATACATTAAAGCAAAAATATTCATAATTAAGTTAATTTTAGAAATTTAAAACAGTTTTTTTATAAAAAGGTAAATTATACAATTTAATTTCCTTTTCATCCTATTCATTCATTCTATTTCCATATATACATAGATGCATATATTGCGCCATTAATTCGTTCTATTATTCATTTTCTCAGCCAATTCTATGTTACCATCTGTCATCAATTAATCAATCAACAAATTGTAATTCAATTCAAATTACCTGAGCATACATTTTTTTTATTTTGAAAAAAAAATCTGAGTAAGCATTGTGAAATTATAAAACAATTATGTTTATTAATTAACATTTATGGATTATGGTATTTTTCAATTATTTAATTCCAAATAAGTACAGCATATACAACAATCAAGAATATAAAAATTAAAGAATAAACAGGTACGAATGATTACTTCTACTAATTATTAATTACTTATACAAAAAACATTATAAAATCATTGCTGTGTCACGAAAATCATTTCAAATTTTGTTTGGTAGAAATTATATTAAATTGCAATTAAATTAGGAATATTCATTATTTACTTCGTTCATTGCTTATACAATTGTCGTTGTTAGCATGGAATTTTATTTAATTCGTCAAAATATTTCAAATTCGTAAATTATAGTTATATTTTACGGCATGTAAGAGTTTTGAACGTAATACAACAAATATTAAATGAATCCATCATGGCATCAAAATATCTCGAAATCATAAAATTATTGTTGTATTATTATTACGACATCTATGATGATCTCACATTCATTGTATCATGACATCATGTCATCATTGTATTATGGTGCAGTTTTTCATCAGCAGAGATGATGATATTCATGACAATAGCTTTACAGTAGTAACGGGAAGCAATTATATTAATGACAGCAGTAGTAGTAGTAGTAGTAATGGTAGTAGTAGTAGTAGTAGTAGTGGTAGTAGTAGTAGTGGTAGTAGTAGTACTAGTAGCAGTAGCAGTAGCAGTAACGGTAGTAGTAGCAGTAGTGTAGTAGTATAGTAGTAGTTGGTAGTAGTAGAAGCAGTAGTAATTTAGTAATAATAGCAGTGCTATTGTTTTTTTTTTTTTTTTTTTTTAAAAAAAAAAAAAAAAAAAAAAAAAAAAAAA
>JARVGP010001691.1:0-12128 GCA_029876185.1 Mansonella ozzardi | reverse complement strand
AAAAAAAATTATTAATTACGGTAATATTTGAAATTAAAATTTATTTAAATTTTCCATTTTTTTATTTTTAAATTATTTTTTATTTAAAAAAAAAAAAAAAAAAAAACAAAAAGCAAAATTGAAATTTACAAAAGAACTTGAAAGTGAAGTTTTTAGATTAAATTTGAATTGCTCCAAAATGAAATGAATTAAAAGATTTAGAATTTGAAAAATTGATATTATTTTTTAGTAAGAAATTAACAACTGAATTTTATGAAAAAGTACTTGGCAAGATTTTGATGAAAATCCATATATATATATTAATCAATAAGAGTAACATGAGGACAAAAAATATGGAATTAAATTTTTAATTTCAATTCCAAATATGAAGCAATGATACAGTTCAATCAAGGGCTAGACATTTTATTAAGTAATTACATTTTAACCAATAAATATTCGAAAATTTTTTAAGTGAAATTACCTCTAGAATTTTGCATTATATAGATTTCTTAAATTCTAAAATGAATGGACCTAAATTTTGACAAAAATTTTTTTTGTCCTCATACATTCTGTTTTGCTAATCAGAAAGTTAGTTTTATCCTGGAAAATTTTCTCATAACTTATTCACATAAGAATACTTTTTAAACTTTCTTTATTGCTATCATCCAACTTAACACCTATGTTTACAATAACAGTAAAAAAGTTTTGTTAAAATTTAATTTGAGCGTTGTATCGAAGATTAGGTATATTTTAGACTTGAATAATTTCCTCTTATTTAACGAATATTCCATTATGAAAAAGAATTATTATCTTCTCGCAGCGTATTAAAAATGATATTCAGAAGAAATTTTTACCTAATCAATAAAAAGAAATAAATATATGCTTAGAAAATGTTTGCATTTGATGCAGTTCCCGCGACAAAATAAAACCAATAATTTTACGGTCAATGTCCGAAGATTGATGTCAAATATGCTCGGGAATTTTTCAAACTTTTAATTGTGATTTTGATGGCAAAAATAAAAACGAAAAAATTTCACCACATAATAACAACAACAAACAGTGCATGTGATGTTTGAAAAATTAAATGTAGCTTTTTTTTGGAAAATAAAATCGAAATTTAAATTTAATATATTACATGAGAAGTGCAGTATTTTTGGAAATTTTTGATTTCAGCTATATTAAATATCTTAAACTCTATAACTAAGCTATCATTCTCTTCAAAAGATTACGTTCGATATTTAATTTCCGATACAAAGCAATCTTGTTTAAAAAAACTAAAACTTAAATTCTGCATATTACATAAGTTAAATATAATTTTTAATAAAGAATTTAAATAATGAACGAAAATGCAATGTTTCTTTAAAAAAAAAAACTGACATTAAATTGTATAACAATGAACGTTTTTTAAATAAGAAATAAAATATAATACAATCAGTTATGCAGTATTGAAAATTAAATACCGAACTGAATAATTAAATACGGAAATAAATTAAACACTTTTGGCATTTAATTATACTGAAAATAAATACTGAAAATTAGATCCTGAAAGTAATTTTTACTGGAAAAAGAGCAAAACTAGTCAAATCACACAAATGTCATATGTTAATATCGGAAATGAAATAGCGATAAGAGAAATGTGTAATGTGATATTTATCACATAGAAGGCGCTAATAAAAATGTGTTCTGCAAGCGAAACAATTGTAAAATTGTCATTCGTGTTGTGATTGACTGAGACGAAGTTAGTAAGAACAAAAAAAAAAGAAAAAAATTAATAAATTGTGCGACAACTGTAACAATTGACTTCCCAAACATTTCAAAAAAAAAGATTTGTAAAATTTTTGCTTTGACCTTCAGCGACTACCAACGAATTTCAACTCATTTCTTATTAGTTAATTAAAACAAAGAAAAAAAAGGTGGAAAGAATTTCAATTGTTCATTTTTGCAATTTCATTTCGTTTCAAACAATTTCATTTTTCAATTTATAAAATAAAATAAAATTTGAAAAGAAATGAATTTAGATATTTCATATTTTTAGATTTCTTATTATCACTTGAATAGTTAGGAAGTACAGAAAAGTCGCTTTGCAGATGAATTAATAATTTCGTTTTTTTTATTGAAACTGAATAAATTTTGGTAAATTTTTTTGGTGAAAAAGATAGTACAATAAATTTAAAAAAAGTGAATTTAAATGTTAATTTAATATGAATTAATTACCTATGACACTGTTAATGTCTGGACATAATTGTAGGTAACATTTTAAATTTGCACATTATGTTTTAAAGTCAAATTATTTTTTTTTGGAATAATCACAATTAATTAAACAAATACAATCGTGCTTTTCTTCTTCTGCTAATTATGCTAATTACAGTTATGTAAGAAATAAAATATATAATATTGATTATGTATAATTAATAAATCTCCTGGAATCAAATATTATGATCAAAGTTATGATAACTATGATCAAAATTATGTTATTAACTCAGTACTGGAAATGTACTTCAATACATTTCTGCTATCAATAATTGTTCAACCAGTTTTTTTTTTTGTATTAATATTTAAGATATTTTAAATATAAGAATTTTTCAAATTTTATTTTTTAGACGAAGAATTATTGAATGAAGGCAAGAGGAGAAATGGATCTCAAAGGATTTGTAAAATGTAAGGAATTTGTTGGAAAGCAAATAAACAAAATGAAATGTGAGAAGGGATTTAATTGGTGATAGAAATACATTTAATTGCATTTCTTTTTTTCATGGAAAAAAAAACTGCATTTATTGGGAAAAAATTTTTCCACAGTTAATTTTAAACAATAATGCAATGCTGCAATAATACCTTTGTTAAGCGTGTGAAATATTTCATACGTGTTATAAATTAGGTAAATCAAGGTAAAATAAGAATGCATGCATGACTGATGCACGTGTAAAATATTTCATATCTGTTACAAATTAAATTAAAATTCAAATAATTTAGAATAATTCACCCAAACAAAAATATTTCCGTGTTGCAAAAATTGACCAGTTCTTTGTTCACATTTTAACTTTCAAGTAATTATTTTTGGCAAAAGTTTTGGAAATATAATTAAAATTTGTTGAAAAATTTTTATTTCTGTCTAATTGCTTATTTTTTTCTTCAAATGGTTGCTTTCTTCTAATTATTTACTAATAGTAAAAAATAAAACTAATAGAATTAAAGTTAAGGTTAATTAACTTTAATCATAATCTTTTAGGTTATCATTTTGGAATGCATAAATTATTTATCAAAAGGATAGATTTTGTAAAATTTGCAATTAATTTATTTATTCCACAAAGTTTTTTAATCAATAGTATAATGGATAAATGGGTTGAACAAACATTATCACTGCAATACGATCATTGCAGTGATAATGTTCGATCAGTTTCGCTAATGGCTTGTCGACAAAGATGACAGTGTTAATGATGATAGATGATAGCATAATTGATATGATAATGACAGTGATGATTATAAATGACAATGGTAATAATTATGCGTTCATTTTCATGTTGTACACAATAATAATTTTATCGATTATAAAAATGATAAGACTGAGAATTATCTGCAACAAAACAATAAATCATTGATGCTATTAGCAGTAATTTGTAAGTAATATCCTTAGTCAATTATAATTGATGAAATAACAGAAATAGTTCTGAAATATTAGCAGATCGATCGGAAAAAAAAGAAAAGCGAAACCAAAAATCGAAATGATAGTGGTAAGATGATAAATTTGTTGTCTCCTAACTATGATATCTGTTGTAACTATCAAAAAGCAAATCATACCAAAAATTGTTTTGATTAAATCAAACAATCAATATTAGGCCAAAAATCAAATATTGACAAGCAGTTTTGCAAATCTATTTAAAGCAAAACGAAAGAAAAAATTGAAGTCTTAATGATAAGATAATAAAAGTTAATTACTTAGTCATTTCTAAATTTATTTGGAAATAACTTGTATTTGTTTTATTGCAAAAAAAAAAAAAGAAAAAAAATTGGAAAAATAAGTAAATTTAGAAATAATATTTTCATAAAATTTCACTCATTTGAATATTTTTAGAATTAAAACTTTAAATTAAATTTCTCGAAACAAGATACAAAATTAATCTGCATTCATTTGTATTTATGCAGTGACATAGTAGAATTGAAACATATGGGAAATAGTGTTTCATTTGCATATTTATAGCTACATATGCGCTAATTATTTACTATTCACTAATTTTCATGAACAATGAATACGGATAGAGTACGTAGTAAATGATGTATAATTATATAGCGATTCTGATGTAAATATTTTTAAATGGATCATTCATCTTTCACTTCGATCATTCCGATCATTCTTCATTCATATTTTTACCAGCCATGATACGGTGATACTTTTGTACACAAAAGACATTGTTATTATTGATTTTATAGGTAATAATTGCCATCAAACAATGCCATTCTATTATTAAATGAATGTGATACAATTGAATTTTGCGACAATTTACAATTTGCATTTGCATTTTGATCAACTTTTAGATTTATTGCAAGTTTTACACGGAAAAAATTTAGCCAGTTTTCACTTTCCTCACAAATATGCAAATGAATTTTCACATTCCTCACGAATAAAAAAGTTAACTTTCACGTTTCTTATTGATTTTACATGGAAAAAAAAATAAGCCAATTTTCACGTTTCTTACGGACCTCATATAAAAATTTGCAGTGAATTTTCGTGCTTTTTACCGGTTTAAAGTTTAAACGCAGTTATTTTGATCAATTCCCGCTCTACGTTGGATTTCACCAAAAAACATTCGATCGTTTTTTACGCTTCATACGAATTTTATACCTTTCACATTTCCACTGCCCTGTCTCTTTTCACAAAAATAGGTTTTGCACAAATAAGAAAGCGCAAAAAGTTTCACACTAAGGCATTTAGCGCTCACTAAACAAACAAGCAAGCGATTCGCAAGGATTAATCATTCAATTTGTCCTTTCAGAAGCGATAATCTGAAACTTTTAAGAAGAGAAAAATGAAATAGAATAGAAAATTGACGAAAGTTAAACTTTTCTTTTTAAGCAAAAATATCAAGGTTAAAAATAAATAAAGATCAAAAATAAATGAAGGAATCTAGGAGAAAGAAAAAAACAAGCAAGCAAACGATGTTTGCAAAATTTAAAAATTTCTCAAATTTCAATTCGAAAAAATATTTGATTTTTTTTTTTGGCTTATTTAAAATAAGTTAAAGGAAAAAAAGGAAGAAAAGAAAAAATTCACAAAAAATTCGAAATAATCGAATGAAACAGATCTCCAAAATAAAAATTCAATTTTCGCTTATAAAAGCATTTCACCGTTCTCATCACTCCTCTGTCCTTACTCTTTCTCGTCCCGAATTTAATGACAGTAACAATCACCGAAGCAATTCGGTCAAAATTAATGGGTCATATGTTACAGCAGATATCGTCGAGAAAAAAAAAGTTGCGCTTCTGTTATGATGAAGTGACAAGTAAGAAATGAAATACTTCAAACTCATTTCAACATTATTACCGAGTAATTTACCAAGATCATTAAATTAATGGGGTTAAAGATTACAGGATAAATTAGACGGTTATCAGTGGCAGAAGAAATAAATTGCTGATCTGCTCACGTAAGATAAAAAGTAAGGCAGTGAGTTATTTCAGTTCCATTGCGATTGACTAAAAAGTAAGAAAACTGATGTTATTTAGATTTAAGCATTTAATTATGTAATTTGCCTAAAAGATTGAGTAGTTGAAAGGCTAGAGGTTACGATGATAAGTATCATAGAAAAACGAAAATTTTAAAAATACGATATTATGATATTGTAATTTGATTAAACCATTGTTATTGCTATTAAAATAAAAGTTCATAGGTTATGGTGAATTTCATTTGGCAAATTACACATCTCTTCTCTCTCTGTCTACGAAATAATGAAAATAATTAAAAATTGAAATATCCCGGATCAATAATTGGTAAATTAGCCTTCTTTCAAAAATCATCCTATACAATTGCAATCATTCATCGATTTGAAATTAAATTAATTTGAATTATGATAAAAAAAGATGATGTGGTGGAAAATAATGAGCAAAATAAAGGCAGCTGTTTCATTTTATTCCGCTTTTTTTTAATTTTTTTTTTCAAAGAAATTTGCAAATTTTATTGCAATGTGTAAAACACCTGGAACTTTTCACTTTTATTATGATGCGCAAAAATTTCTGAAAATTAGCAAAAAAAAAACAATAGAAATAAAAGTTTTCTTGTTTCTTATTTCTCATCCTAACCATAAATTCATTTCAGCACAACTAGCAAAGGGAAAAAAAAATTTTTTTCCATATCCAATTTCTTTTGCTATTTTAATATTGTATTTGGATTGATAAAAATGATAGATACATCGATCATCACTATGATGTCAAATATATTATAAATTTTGATTTACTGAAATTAAATAAGTTTTTATCGATTAGAAAAAAATTCAATATTTTTTTCTTTTTATTTTAAAAAAAACAATTTTGGATTTTCTTTCAAAATTATTAGATTTTTTTTTTTTGTTCTAGAAATACAAAAACTTTTTAATGATTCAATTAAATTTAAAAAAATTAACATCGTTTGGAAAAAAACGAAATTTTTTTAGAAATGACCAAAAAACTAGAATTATAGATATGAAAAATGATTTTTAAACAGCTCGGTTTTTTTTCCTAAAATAATTCAGGAAATTTTTTTTTTTGACATCTAATGAGTGAATTTCTTGAATGAAATAATAATTTCGAATTTTTAATCAAATCTTTAAATGAATTATATAATAATGTAACAGATCAGTTTCGAGGAGAGTTACTCATCTTTGACATTCCGATAACTTCTAAAACTTTTCCGTATTTTGAGTAAATCTATAAAAAATTATTCATTTTGACAATACCATTAAGCATTGTTAGCAATTATATAATCTTTTGAAAATTTCCGAAGAATTTCTAACAGATATAATCTTTTATCAATCCTGAGATTAAAATTGATAAATTAAAACAGTTGTAATGTTTTCCGGAAAATATTATAGCACTATTAACAATTATGTGAGGGAAGCGAAACGGAAAAGAAAGTAAAGCAAGTGAAGGTTGGGTATGATCCCATTCATCTCATTCATATCCCTACTGATGATGACCTTTGCTACAATCTCAAATAATCGGCTGACCATCTGTGCCTTGTGATATGTGAAATGATCAGTGGTACTAGCTATATACTATGCTAAAGAAATGATTGATAAAAGTAAGCAAGAATTAATTTTGATCATTCCTTTTTATCTCAATGATATATCTTCCCTTTCTTAATTTTTTTTTAACTCTCCTGAAATATTTCATTCTTTTTACTTTCATTCTTTCTAGCAATTTCTCTAAAATTTGCTTTGAACTGCTTTTTTTTCTCTCTCTCTCTCTTTCTTTTCATGTAATATTTTACAATTTTTAAAATTCAATTTTTCTTTTTTTTCGCCATTCTTCTTTTCCTTTTCTAAAATTTATTTTATGTTTAATTTTGCGTTTTTTTGCCTTCACGAAATATTTGTCATTTAATTTTTAATTTTTTCCTGTCAAAAAATTTATAAATCTTAAAAATTTCAAATTTGAAAAGTGAAAAATTTTTCAAATTGAAAATTTGAAAAATCATATATATTAATTAGATAAAAGATGATTTGACAATTGACAACGATTTCTTTTTTGCTCTTTACTTATTACAGAGCAAAATACATTCATTATGGGACAAATGAAATTTATCTGAATGTAAAAGTAATCGTTTATGGATTTTCTAATAGATGACACAACGAAGTAAAACAAATAAGATTGGTCAAAAAAAAATGTGAGTTGAAAATTTTTTTGAAATAATGAAAAAATTGAATTTAACTTGATGTGTAAAAAAAAACTGGCATTTATCTTTTTCAATAGAATTGTTTTCGAAAATTCTAAAATTCTTAACAAAATAAATCTAAAGTTTTTGAAAAAAAAACGAACTAATGAAATAACGGAAATGTTTTGTGATAAGTAATTTCAAAAACAAAAAGGTTTGCTTTTGCTGCCAATAATAATTTTAATGACCGATTATAAATAAGTAAAATTTGACTTTTCATTTTTTTTAATTTATAAATTTTAACAAAATTTATGGATTCTTTTAAAATTTTCATCATTTCAAATTGATGACACATAAATGAAATCGCTAAAATTTTAAAAGGAAAGAAAAAAATGAAAATTATTTTAAATAAGAATGCAATTGCCATATTCAAACATTTTAAAATTTCAATCAATTTTTAAATTAATTCATTATTTCATTCAGTGTCTGATTTCCATTGCAGTATTATATTAGTAACAAGAAAAGTGCTGTTAGAAATTAATGTTAATCAAAATTTGATTGAAATTTTTTTTTTAACTTCTATTATTTCAATCATAATTTGGAAAAAAAATTTTTTGGGCTAAAATATTTTTAAAATTCTGTGCT
The DNA here is from genome assembly GCA_029876185.1 of Mansonella ozzardi. Taxonomy (NCBI): domain Eukaryota; kingdom Metazoa; phylum Nematoda; class Chromadorea; order Rhabditida; family Onchocercidae; genus Mansonella; species Mansonella ozzardi. The sequence goes on along the minus strand of JARVGP010001691.1, from coordinate 3,667 downwards.
AACATATTTGCAAGGTTTGATAAGTAAATTTAAGATATAAAGAAAAAAAGTCATTTGAAATAAAGCAAAGTAAAAAAAGTAATTGCACTTAATTGAAGAAGAAAATGTGAAAAATTCATCAAAAAGTTTTAAAAAAATTTCTTTTATTTGTTTGTAATTATCAAATTCTTCTGCCTCTGATTTTTCAGAAAAACTTTTTCTTGGCATTACTGCAATGCAATGAAGCATTAAAGTTAAATTGGTTAAATTTGTTAATTAATTACTGTAGATAAAGGCAAATAACTGCCAATAATTTATTTAAATTTCATTCTTTATCAGAGAAATTGAAAAAAAAGAACTTAATTTTAACAATATTAGATAGACAAAGAAATGAGCGAAAATGTTATGCAAAATGAATATAATGGAGTAAGCTTGTGATAATTATTGTATTAAATTCAAACGCATTAGTATCCGAAATACTGTAGAATACGATATCTATGGGTGCACGGTATAGTGAAGAAAAATAAAAAATTGAATACGTTACTTGTAATATTGTGTGAATAATTAGCGTGCGTGGAAAAATTGCATGCGCTATCTCTATGATATCGTAGTCAATCAACAATGTATTTGAAAGAATTACAATGAATGAATTAGACATCAGATGACAACATTTTCCGAAAAAATGATTGGTTTGATTTTGTCATTTTTTAGAAAGAAAATTTTGCAAAATATAAATAACGTCAAATTGTATTAGCAGTGAGATTGAAAATTAAATTTTTGCTTTGATAATTTTTTCTGAATTTACAATCGATTGTTGTGATAAAGTGCAATTTATTACTAACATTCTATAAAGATGAAAAAAATAACAATTGTTTTGGATACTTTAAAATTACTGTGCAGACAGAAATGGATATTAAATAAGAAAAAATAGTTACTGATATTGACAAAATAAGGTGTTTGTTACACATCTGTGATAACGATATTAATTATCATTAATAATGCACATAAGAAAAGTAGTCATATGTTAAAATTAAATTTTAACTAAAAAAAATTAAAAGTATATTTTGTAACTTTTTGCTCTAAATGATCATACAATCATTAATCGTCAAAATTCCATTAATAATTCCAATTTTTATTTTTGTGCTCGAGTGCAAGAAAATAGCCTATCAATAAAACAAAATGAAAATTGAAGAGAAAATTTAAGGGCTAATCAAAAATATGTATATGAGTACATACGTATATATAAAATATCGCATTCCTTTTGCTAATTTTTCTTTTTCTCCTAAATCATCACTAATTCTTCTTGTCTTTTTTATCATTCTGAAAAAAAAAAAAAAAAAAACATTTTTTTTTTTTTTTATAAAGCAATTTATTATTGGTGTGGGAAAGCAAAAGAAAGCTAAAAAAATTATTAAAATAAAGAAAATGCACATTATTTTTGTTAATACAAATCACTTTAATATTAAATAGCTTTCATTTTACAAAAAATATTGGCTAAATTCAAAAAAAAAAAAACATTGACCAAATTTTTGAGTGGCACATTTCATTTGAAATGGATAAGAAAGAAAAAAAATTTTTGATTATTTGATTTTCCAATGTCAATACTCATATATTTTAGTATAAGTTAGTAGTATACAATAGTAGAAAAAAAGTTTAATTTTTATATTCGTTTCTTCTTCATTTTTTGCAGAAAAAAGCGACATAAAAGGGAATTTTAAAGAAGAAATAAATGAAATATATTTCATTGTTGACTTTCCGAAAAATCACCTTAAGTTGAAACCACAAAGTTTTCATTATTTTACTGATTTTTTAAATTTTAAAAAGTACCAAAAGAAACTCATTGTTTCTCTTTTTTTTTTGAATAAATGAAATTCTAGAATAAATATATTCTTTTTTCAATTTCTTAATTTATTAAGTTTACTTTTCTTTTCAAGCTTAGTATGAGGTACTTAAATGAATTGAAAAATTAATTAATTAATTTTTTTTGCTTTTTGTCATTTAATTTTACAAATAACTAATTTTGTTGTCAAGGCAAGCAAATGATCCTATATTGATGCTGAACAGTATAAAAGCCAAAAGAAAAAATTATTGACACAAAAAAATTGCATTTAATTAACATCTTCATATCTATTCTAAAATATTATGATAACTGATAACTTTGTTCATTATTTCACTAATTCTTTATTAGTTTCTTTTTTTTTTAAGTAAATATAAATAGTTTCATAGAATGAAGAGACAGAATTAAGTAACTGTAATACTTAACAAAAGTTAATGGACGAAGACGTAAGTGCATATGTGTGTACACATCAAAACCATCAATAGCCAGAGCAAAATAAAATGAATGGATTTTAAAAAAAAAAAAACTTAAAACTATTTCTATACAAATTTTATTTGAACTCATATCCATTATTAGTAAAAAAAAATATAGATAATTATGCATTTCAGCAAAATGCCTTTTTTCAAATTAATTTAACTAATTGGAAATCAGAAAAAGAAAACTTTACAAAAATTGAACAATCAATCGATTATTAGTGAATTAATTGTATATATATTATTAGCTAAGTAAGAGATCTCTAAATTTATTTGAAAATAATAGCAAATTTAAAAATTTTTTAAATCAAATAAGTGAATCATATATTTGCATCAATAAAAAAAAAAACATCTAAAATAGATAAGAATTTGAAAAAAAAGAAAAAAATATAAAATGGTTTGTGTGATACATTAATTACTTGAAAATTAATAAAAATTAAATCAATTGATTTGAATCCAAAATTTTTCTCTAACATTAAATTTAAAACAGAAATAAAATATTATCTTATGTTTCGCCTGTTTCAGTGAGGATGAAAAAGAAAAAAAGGAAAATTTTGAAAATCATTAATCTTTTTTCCTTCCTTTGATATTTCTAAAGAATTAAATTTTAAAGGTCAAGAAAGAAAAAATTATTGTCAACATTTTACAAATTATCAAATTTTTGACAGGTAATCACTGTTAAATCAGTGATTTGTAGAAAAAAAGAGATATTTCAGTAGTCCGAGTAAAAAAAAAATGGCAAAATTAAAAATTTTACAATTAAACTGGAAATAGAAAACATTAAATAATAAAACATAGGAAAATTGATATTTTAATTTTAAAATAATTCAAATTATAATTTTTATACGCTCTCCTAAAATGTTTGAAATGGAAATGAATTTGTTAACACAGCTGCATTTAAGTGCAGATGTAATCATTTTCAAATGGATTGATGTAAATAAAATTTTCCATGCTTTTTTCAGTTTTCTCAATTTTGCACATCTCTTTCTTTGTTCAGCTTTAATTTTTGCCAATGTGCATTTGTTGAAATATAATTTTGTAATTATTAAATTAATCACAGTATGCTAATATATCACTTTACAGTAATTGGCATTTCACATGGAATATAATTTCATTTAATTAATTGAAAACAAAATTCTTTTGCTCATATTGAGATTTATTGCTGTTATTATCATTATTACTAGTACTATTATTATCATTGCTGCTATTATTATTTTCGAAGTATCATTTTTTTGTAATTCAATATTATTACTGCTAATTTTATTATTATCGTTGTTATTATTATTATCATTATTTATTATTATTATTATCATTATCATTATTATTATTATTATTATTATTATTATTATTATTATTATTATTATTAATTACACCATTC
>JARVGP010001690.1:0-12611 GCA_029876185.1 Mansonella ozzardi | reverse complement strand
TTTTTTTTTTTTTTTTTTTTTTTTTTTTTTTTTTTTTTTTTTTTTTTTTGGGTTTCGTTTTCAATTTAAAGTACATTGGTAGGTAGTTGATAAAATGCTTAATATGCCAATTTTGAAACATTAATGAAACCTTATCTTCCAATTATTGGTAGTGTTTTTAGTTTGAATTTCAGGCACCATTGGGAAAAAGACTACTGTTGATTCGCCGAAGTGATGGCTCGACGCAGTATTTACGGCCAGTTAGTAGTAATACAGGTACACCTGGTGCTTATCGAGCGGTCCGCACTACACAAGTACATATTCGTTTCTTTTGTTTTTATTTGTTTTAGTGTAAACTGCTTTTCAATTTTTTCTCCAAAACAACGCATTTTGTATCTTTTCATCTTAATTATTCTTTTTTCTGTTATCTCATTATCCTGTCATAGTGAAGAACTCTTTTTTTTTTTTCTCAGCCTGCTTATTCTTTGGGAGCATATTTTTTTCACTCATTTATCCGATGATTTAACAGTGTACTGAGTGCTACTGAATTATGAAGAAATATGAAAAGGAAATGAGAAATTTTCGATAAAGATTCATGGAGTTAGAGGAAGGGAAAAATAAGGGATTGTATTATTGCTATCCATATTTATTGTTCCCAAGGTGTTCCAGTTCAAATTTCGGACCCAGCTGGGGCTTAAACTTTAAGCACGGTCTAGACTGAGTGTCATTTCAGGCTGGTGCTGCAACAATAAGTGATATTCGAGGAACTCCAACAAGTATGCACTTCTGGCTTTTCATAGATATGATATATTCTTTTGAATGATAACATTATGTTCTATAATTGTTATTATTATTATTCATCATATTCACACATCAACAGTACTTGCAGTGTTTCCATTAACTCGTAAAATCTCTCTTTGTAGGTTCCTCCTTTGCTCACCCGGTTGGTGCTACTCGAACTGTTTTTACTGGTAATCAATCAGTGGGAAGAGTTGTACGATTACCTGCGGTAAGTATTAACGATCAAATAATTCAATTAATATGCAGGTTAAATGTTACTTTTGAGCTAATAAGACAAAAAATTTGATTTATAAAGTTTTGCCTACGAATAGTAATAATGGTAAGCGTAATTACTGGATGTATGTTCATAAAAAAGATTGATAATCCGATCATGCATTCACGGATTCGCCGATCAAACAGAAAGCGGCTGAGTATGTTAATGGAAGGATAAGAATTGATAATTACTTTATAGCTTTGTAGTTGATAATAAGTCTCTTAATTTCTTGATAACAAGTGGATTTTCTGGCGTTTCATATTTTCCCTTGTATTGATTCATTTCAATATGATTTTATTTCCATTTATAGCAGGCAGTAACAGTGCTAAATCAGCCATCTACTATCGGAAATCAAGCTGCGTCTACAGTGCGAATTGGCCGAGTACAACCGGTAAATTATGATGATGTTAAATAATCGGCAGTAGTCGCTCATAGTTATGTAATCTAACTGACTAATCTCTCAACAAACATACATTTAACCACTTCATGATGATGAACTAATAGATTTTGAGTCAAAAATAAAGATTTTTTTATAATAGCAAATTAATTTGTTAACAAATTATGTTGGGAATTTTCAATTTGGAGTTTTGCAGAATATAAGACGAGGAATGGATGGTAATGAGGAACAATCCATTAGTCCAGTTACAGCACATATGAATGAAGAGTATCGTTTATTAGCGGAAAGAGGTCTTCGACCATCTGGAAGGCCATCTGGAACAGTTTCAAATTCTGGGTAGATTGTTCTACTTCGCTATATCAGTTTCTTCAGAATAGAAAATTATTGCGAGACTCAATTAGGTGATTTGTAGTAGGAAGTGTATATCGATTTGTTTCTGATTTTTCAATTTTTTAAATTCGAATTTCGAAAGTATACCTTTACTGTTAGAAGTGGACGTGTTAGCTGCACAAGACCAGCTGTAACAGTCCAGCCGCGGCAAGGTGTAGCAGTAGCAGTGCATTCACCTCTCGAGCAACAGACATCATCAGGTCAGATGTTTGGTGACCATGACCCCATGGTAAGTAAAACTTTCACTAATTGAGGCCAAAAAGCTGAGTAGTAAATGTCTCTTAGGCTTGCAATTCCATGGTGTTAGTGGATTGTTAGTGCTCGTGGAATTTCTCCATATAATTTCATTTTGAGTTTGAGTTTCAGATGAGTGTTCGTTACTACAATTAATGATGATCTACAGGCTTATACCGAGATTTGATAGCTTTACATTAATGATACACTGGTGTTGCGTCTGTTTTTCACATTAAGAACGGATGTTTAGAGATCAGAATAGTGATTTCAGAATTTCAAGAAATTTCGAAAGTAAAAAATGCAATAGATAGGATTTCAAATAAAATATCAAATTGGTTATAGAATGTAAGCGTAAATTAAAACATTGGATAAAAATAGGAGATCGATTTGTTGTTTATCCAACTTGGTCTATAGCTTTTTGCTGCATATTTTCGTTGCCTTTCAGATAATTTTTCATAAATTGCTATGATCGTGTGACTTTATATTCATCTCAGGTGTTAGGTTTTGTGAAACATTGAGAGAGCAATAGATGAGATTGTACAGATCTTTCTTACTACACTTTTGCTAATTTGCTTTTTGACGTTGCGATGCACCTGACGATGCATTTTGATTTTGTACTTGAGACATTCGCATTATATATCATAATTCAGCAATGAAGTCTTTTTTCAATTCCTCCGTTTACTACAGTTTTATACCATAGGTAATTTTCATTATTTTTCTTTTTAAAGATATTTGTCATCCTTTTCTCATTATCAGTTTGTTTTTTCTGTCATACATCATTTAAATAGTGTTCAAAATAATAGTGTGCAAAATCTTCATTTTGTTACTTTAAATTCAGGAGATTGTAATTTCGTTATACTTATATATATATATAAATGTACCAGATGACCATTCTTTTAGTTTTACGTGACTTTGTATTTCCATTCTTTAATATTTGGATGGAAGTAAACTGATGTTTGGTTTTGGTTACCATCCTTATATTTTTAATGTTGCTATTTTTGTGGATAAAATAAAAATTATGAAAGTAATTTTTTTTGCAAGTCACACGATCATGCACTATTGTTGAAAAATTGTCCCGTTAGATTATCATAACATATAGACAAAATGGGTGATTAAAAGCTACCAAAGTCCAATTCCAGGATGGCTCCGGATCTTCTACAACTGGTAGATACGCGAACATGATACGAACAGAAGGCAGGACGGCAGGGTACGGGTTTCCCAGATTTTTTTTATTAAGCTAATCAGAACCATTGAGAAGTTGAGGTCGGTTTATTTCAATAAGTTTGATATTTACAAAAGATGTGCGTTTCGTTCTATCAACAATCATTTAAAAATGAAAGAATTGCATTCTTAGATTTCCACGGACATATCTTGGCGCTGAAATGGTTCGAGCGGGACATCACGGACGAGGAGGTAACTCGTTGATTATTATTATTGAAATCTGTCTGAATTTTCATTTCAGTTCTCCCATTTTTTTTTCTCATTTTGAAAAAAAGCGTAACCATGAATACTAAGAAATATATTGGTAGTGCTTTTGCTTCAGCTCGTCTACATGAATGAGTATGTGTGAGGGCGATTGTGTGTAGTTTTTTGCAAGAAATTCATAACTACTGTTGCTAAACTGAACGTTTCGTAATCTTCAGTAATTCTATTACCAATCATAGCGTAACTTCAAAATTTCCATAGAATTTAGGAAATAATAGTTTATATTCCACTATCAAGCACTTTGTAGCTGCAACGTTATTGCTATTCATGAGTTCATTTAGCCACTCTTTTAATCTGTTTAGAATTTTTATTACAACTTTCAATGATCTGTAATAGATAGCATCTTAAAGAAATTTGATACACACATTATTACTCTTCCGCAGGTTATGAAAAGTGCGCGCAGTCAGCATTTTATGGCACTTTCGCTGACTGTTATTTGAAGATTTCCAAAATTTCTTTAACACTTAAGTGGTTAGCCAATATTGGATGGTTCATGGGTGTTTCTTTTAAAAGTTTTTTGCGACCGCACATTACTTTGTTTAATTTTTCTAGTCAATATCAAAGATGTTTTGATACTGATGTACGTGTTGGTTGGCGGAAAGACATTGTATGTAAGTAATACGTAGTGAAAATTCGGGTAAAAGATAGTTTGTTCTTAAAATCAATATCATAAGTAACTTGATTACAAGAATCGTATGACAGATGGGAATTTATGAATTCAGTGGATAGCAGTCAAAGCATAAAGTTAGAAATATTTAGTATGAATTTAATAACTAGCCCCTTGTGTTCATTTATCGTAATTATTCTTTTACTTTCTTGTTTTTTATTTTCACTTCTTCATTCCGGTTTTATCATTATACGGAAAGACGCATATGTCTCAACTGAGTGAATTAATAGGTATAGCACCATCAATCGGACACAGTTTTGCTAGCTGTCGTTCGTATATGAAATATATTGGAACCATTGATATCCGCTCGAATCTTTACATTCGTCCTTTTGAACAAACCGACCAGCGAGTTATAAAAGAGGTTTTCTTTTTATAAAATGCTGATTTCTAATTATATCTTCTTCGTTAATCCTTTTTAGATCCTCAATTTTTTTTTGATAGCTTTGAACGTTAAAAAAAACTTGACAAAAAACTTACCTGTGAGAAAAGTATCGCTGCCGAGACTCTAAAAGTAAAATTATAATATATCTAACTTTTGGGAAATAAGAATTTTGCCTTAATTTATCTGTTAACTCTTTATTAGCCTATTTTAGAACCATTCAGATGCATTTTTTAGATGCTTGACAATTTGATAACGGAAGTTTGCATAATGGATGCTGAGAATGGTTGGCACCGGCGTCATATTCAACGTATCTTTGAAAAACGTCAAGAAGAAAGAAAGCGCCGAGAAATGCAACAAAAGTATTATTTTAGCAATCCTTTCAGCAATGCACAGTTTTTTTTCCTTTTTTTTTAAACTGATATCTTAAAAATATAATCAGCTATTATTTAAGGATTATTTTTTAATGATATAGATTTTTTTCACTTTGTTTTCCTATTCTATTATTTGCCTACATGTTTATTATTATCATATTGTTAGTAATAAGTTCTCAATTTCTAGGGCACTGAAACTCGAGCGACTTTCAGCGAGACAACTTGAAGCTGATCTGGGTGAGCGCATTGAACGGTTCAAAAGAGAAGTCGATAAAAGGCGTGTTAAGTTAGAGATTAGGGCAGAGGCTGACGCGGGAATGACTGCGCCATGGCGCCGGCCTAGGAATAGGCCTGAAAAGAGTGAGGTTTAAAAGTTGATCGAAAACAGAATAGGTCGAGAGAAAGAGAATTTTTGATCAATCAATTTAGTTTTGTAGGTTCCTTTTTTCCAATACCTTGATTTTATTCGGAGATTAGGGTTTTGCCTGCTATTATGCACTATCTGCCATTAAATGAGTAAAATTTAGTGGATTTAAAATTTCAGGATCTTAAACCTTTTAATTTCACTCTTTCACTGTGATGAATTTTAATCATGTAAACAGAGTTTCTTTTAATTGATTTATTCATGTATATTTATATGTTTTTGTAGAAATACGTGAACTTCGTAACGGTTCAGGTGCGCAGTTACAGGCTATGGCAGGAATGCCGATAGAACCAAGTACTATATCATTAGGTGGCATAGTGCATCCCGACGAAACAGCATCGATTAAGGTTTGTTATACTTGAGATAATCACGATTTCTTTCACTTGAAGTGATTTCTGATTTTTATTTTGGTAACTGAACTTTAGGTAGATGAAAAATCGAGTATTGAACTTCCAAGTGAAAGCGACAGTATGCTCTCTTCAAAAACTACAGGATTAATACCGGATTTGTCAATTCGGCAACAATCACCTGAATTGTCTCAAAAGAATCTTCCTTTAACGCAGTCGGGACAGCAGATAGAAGACTCCCCACAACAAAGACGAAGTGAGAGAAGCAAGAAGAAAAGAAGTGTAAATTTTTTGCTTTTTTATTGAAAGTAAAATAAGTAGCCAGATATCTGCAGCACTGTTCAAAACCTGACGATGTTTTATTTAATTTCATAAAAAACATGGATGACAGTTAAAAATGTAGGGAATTGCTAAAGAAAGTTCGTTTATAATTTAATAAAAAATAGCTTTCTATATTTTGCATATTTTATATTAGATGACTGCATTGTTTAAAAATGTCCTCATATTGCTAACCCTACTGTATATTTGGTTAGAATATGATTCGGAATTTTATGCAGTGAATTGCTATAGTTGAAGTTGTGCAGAAATCGACGTTATACTGCTATCAGGCTATTATTACTATCGTGTTCAATAACAGGATATTCTTAGAACTATTTTATTGATTCCATAAATATTGTGATTTCAACAGTTTCAGTGGGATGAAAGTTTTATCAAAACTGAACCAATATCGACGTCGTCTCTGTTTAGTAGTAGCGAGATTAAGCCAAATGTGAAAACTCGAAAAGAGCAGCGTCGTGTTGCAAGTGGAACTACTCCTTCAACGTCGTCGCAGCCAGGAACAGCAAGTTCGGAGTCTATTCCAGACATTGATACCACAAAACGACACTGTAAATGCAATCAACCTTACGATCCGAAAAAGTAGCAATTTAGTAATTTATAATTTATTTTTTTTATCCTACTTATGCAAATTTTGTGATCAAATGCTTATTTTATAAGTTTTTGATACTTTTGGAAGTAATGATCATGAAATTTTGTTTTTTGTATTTTGAAAATCAAATGATGAAATAGAGATATTTATCTTATGAAGACGATTATTTTTTAATTCGAAATATCTTGTGTGGTAGGCTTTATTTATCGGTATGTGCGATATGTTATCCTTTGTAGGGAAACTTTCTTGATTTATGCGATAGAATCATATTTGAAATTGTACTGATGGAGTGTGTGAAACCTCAAACTTGTGAAACCTCAGACTTGGGTAATTAAAAATATTAACAAACGCGAACGTAAATATTTAATGTAGAAGAAAAAAATGGACAAGGACATAAGTGAGTAAGTAAATGAAGAAAGAAATGAATCTTCATTCGGAAAAAAATGATTCTAAAAAAAAAAAAATGAAAACAAATGAATCCACAGTTTATATATCATAGTAGAAGAGGAGAGACTAAGCTTAATAGAAAGGTCATATGGTCACAGTGATAAAAGAGAGGATTAATTATGGTTCACAGTAGAAGATTTACAACAGCGGCATCTTTGATGTGATACGATAACAGAATGTGATTTACATAGGCAAAAATGTCACAAAAATGTTATAAGAATGTTACTAATTTATACTAAAAATAAAATCACTTTCCCGCATTCGGTTGTTCCGACATCCTTTAATGGGTACTGAAAAATATTTCTCTTGTAACAGCGATGATTATATAAGCCAATATTTGAAAAGGTTTAGATTTCATCATTGAAGTGAAGGAAATAAACATTTAAGCTTTTTAATTTTTTATTGTTCATTTTCAGGTTTTACGTTGGCTGTGATGTATGTTATCAATGGTTCCATGGTAAATGTGTTGGTATATCGGAAAAGAAGTCAAAAAAAATGACAAGTTGGGTGTGTGCAGATTGTGCTAAGGAACAAAAAAAATCGGCGAAGGCTAGTTTCCGCTTTCTATTACTGATTTTTTTCTTTTTAAACAGAGTTTGTTCCTCATTTGTTTGCTGGGATTTCGTGAATTTGCTGCTATGCTATAGCGACTTATAGGTATTGCAAGCTCCCTGAAATGTATTCCTGCAAGTTTTAAGCGCTTTCCTTGTTGGTTTGTTCTTTAACCAATTAAGCAGGGTGTTTGTAGATTCTACTAAGGAACAAAAAAAGTCGTTAGTTTCCACTTTCTCTTAGTTTAATTAAAACTTTCAAAACAAACTCGTTTTGACTGTCAGAATTCCTGGAATCATAATGAATTGGTGATTAGGCAGGATAGGTGAATTGCTTTGCAAGCTCTTCTCAAAAAGTCTAGATTCTGTCGTCTCTGGTTTACGCCGTGGATGGTTATTTAATAGTTCAATATTCCTGTTATTTCCATTAACCTTTCCAAATAATCTGGCATAGAATGCTTGGTAATATTGATAGTGTTGTTAAAATACGGGTCTACAATGATTTTTAAATTATCTGACGAAAAGGAAAATCGTTCATATGTTCCATAACTGCGGATTAATTTTCATTTCATTTTTTTAGGAGTTGTATTGTATTTGTCAGACTCCATACGATGATTCGCAGTTCTATGTTGGATGTGATGGATGTGAAGGATGGTTCCATCCACGATGTGTTGGTATCACTCAAGAGTATGTGATTTTTTTAGTTTCCTGCAGAATGCAAATCATGTTTGCATTTGTTCGGGTTTTTTTGAGAAAATGCGAGAGAATGAAGATTCGGCTAGAAAAATCTTTCAGCTCTTAAATTCTGAAAAGAGACCTACAGTAATAAAATTGTGCTAGTATATCTGAGAAATGATCAAATAAAAAATAATAGCTGAAATGAAATCATTCTAAGCATCACTGTATATCTTTTTAAGAAATCAAAAAACTGAATTTTAATTAGTTGGTTGAATAACTGGAATTAAATAAGCATTCAAATGATTAAATAGCAATAAGCAAATTCTTCATCGCGAAATAGTGAAGATTATTATTCGGAAATTAGTGATTACGATAGTACATAGATTAAAACCTACTGAATTGAAATTTAGGGAAGCAGAGAAAGCAGCAGAGTATCTGTGCCCACAGTGTATACAAAATAAGCAAGCAGGATACGAATCGAATACTTCAAATTCACCGACTTCAGCTCTTGAACGTGCTGATTTTGAGTTTCTTTGGAGTGTTTTCCGTAGCTTGAAGAATCATCGTACCAGCTGGCCTTTCCAAGAAGCCGTTGATCGGAAAGAACATCCAGATTATTATACCGTTGTAAAAAAACCGATGGGTTAGTTTTTTCAGTTTTTTCAAATTTATCAGTAACATTTTTTTCAGAAATTCATTGATAAGATTGCAGTTCTATTCTTGATGTTTTTTGTTTTCCTTTCCAATATTTTCTATATATTTTTTTTTATTTTCTGTAATGAAGAAAACAGACCAGTTCTCTTCAGATATTAACGAGCATGTTATGGTGAAACCTGTTGTGAGCTGCTTGAATAAATCATTCTATTTACAGATTTGAACACTGTGCAAAAAAAACTGAAAGGTTACGAATACCACACGTTGAAAGAATTTACAACAGATATAACACAAATTTTCGAGAATGCCCGGATATTTAATTCCAAAGATTCAGCTATTTATCAGTGTGCTAATGTCCTAGAAAAGCGATTTCTTGAGCGTATGTTGGAAATTAAATCTGCGATAAAAACACGAACCAGTGACCGAAGAGGGGTTGGCATCTTTAAATATTTTTTCGGAAAATTAATATCAAATGATGAGTTAACGGATATAATACACATAATAGACTTTGCAAATTTAAAAATGAAAAGGCAAAGACAGAAGTAATAGGTAACAAAGATTATCACATATTAGAAAAAAAAGTACAGTGAATTCTGAATTTAGAATTTTTTCTTTATTTTAATTGTTATAACAGCCGAACGCTTGTAATCTTAGCAAAATATTCCAGGAAAGTTCAGTTACAAAAAAATAATTAAATGTTAAATGGTTTGGCAAATGATCAATTCGCGAAACTTACCGGTGAGGATAATTGAAAAACATTTTCCGATCTCTTCTGCTAATTTGACTTTTTACACATGTTTTTTCATTGTTCATTTAGTTCTTTTATTTGTTTTTATACTTTGCTTATAATACAGTATTGTGCATTTTGTTTCGAGATATTTCTAAAAATGGAGTAAGACAGGAAAAGTGAAATTTTGACTTCACAGAAATTTCCTTTTTTTTTCCAATTTTTAAAATATGAACTGAAGTTAAATTTAAATATAATGCATTTCCTAACAAATAGTTCGGTGGAAAAATTAAATTATTGTGGATGTTGATTATTACGGATAGTCGATCTAACTCATTCTCCACTTTTATTTGTGTACCTTATCTTTTTGTTATCATTTACATGATTCACATGCTTCATATGTTCTTTTTTTTTATTTTATCCAGTTATATTTCTTCTTTATAATTCATAGATTTCATTGATAGTACAGTTAGTGATGTCTGTAGTGAAAATTAACTACGTTATAAACTTTATAAGAATACAAAAATTTTGAGACTTTATGTTGTGCTATTTTTCCTTTTAGATTGCTGTAGTACTCTTCTAAGATTAATAAAGCCTTTACCTGTGAATTTGTTAACTTTTTGCTTATCCGTAAGTCATTTGCTGACTGCTAAGTTGAATTTTTAATTTTGTTTGTTATAATTTGTTTCAGTTCTACCTTGAATAGAACTTTTCGAAGATGTTATTATTGCAGAAATGTGGAGTATTCTGCAACGTAGAGTTTGAAATTATGAAAAAAAAATACCTTCCAACAGGTAGAACTTAAAAATATTTTTCGAAGTAATTAGAAAAGAAGACGAAGTCATATTCAGTATTCAATCTTTTCCTTCATATTCTTTGAAAAATTGAGCTGAGTACTGATATGGTTTTCTTCTTTTCCTACTGTATTTTGTTTTATCTAGATTAATTTGCGACTTAGTTGTGTGTGCATTTTTTTTTCTTTTTTTTTTGGAAATCTTTATCTTTTTAATATTACTGTCATTTGGAGGTATGAATGTGCTTTACAATTAAATGGAAAAATAAATTTTAATTTGAAATCACTCTTTTTTAATTATTACAGCTAATGATGATTTGATAACAGTAAGTGTTTCACAATTTTTTTTGGCTATGGCCTATTTTGTATTTTGTTTTTTTATATTTTTAAAATCTTCAAAGTAATTGCAGGTGGATTTTTTTATCTCAAATGTAATTAAAATAATTCACTTTGAACGTTAAATGTTTAACATTGATAGTTTATTGTTAATCTTACTACTATCATTTCAAGATTATTATTTTCTTGAAAATCATTTTGTTCGCGAGATGATATTTCTTGCAGTTAAGTTGTTGAACTATTTGTCGGACAGATGATACGAATCAATTATTTGTGTTATATGTAGTAGATTAATTTTAAAGTTATATGTTTGAGAGAGAGAGAAAAAAAAAGAAGAAATTGCATTGATCTATGAATCTCCTACGTTTTCGTAAAATATTGTTGTGAAAAAGTTAAATATACTTTAATTGCAAAATTTATTGTATTTTGAAATTTGCACAAAAAATTTCTAGCATTTCTATATTTTCAACGAAATATAGTTTCTAAAATAGTTGGTTTTTATGTAGCAAAACAAATTAAATGGTAAATAAAGAAATATATCTGGACAAACTATTGACACTGTGTAATGAACTTTTTGCTGAGAATGCATTGACTAAATTTTACTTTTTTTTTGGTTATTTATTTTCAGTGGAGCATTTGTTTTATATATAATCGCAATGGCTTGCCATATATGATGAGATCTGTTAATTATTTCTCCATAAAAAAAATGCATCAATTAAGCTAAGTAGTAAAACAAGCAATTTTTGTTATATATGTAAAACATTCTACATTTTAAAACTTTTCATCAAATACAAAATGAATTGAAATATAAGAATTAGTAATAGTTTGATAGGAATTGGAATTGATAATAGTTCGATACGATCGAAACGATTAATTATAAAAAAAAAAAAGAAAAGATCAAAAGGATTATTTACAGTTTAATTGATTGAACTATACCTCAATTGATTGATATATACTCAACTAATAACTTCTAAATTTAGATGTTTTCCTTTTAGCAACAACTTCTTGTTGACAAGATATTTTGTCCTGAGTACACTGCGAGCTTTTTTCATTGTTTAGCTTACATGGAGGTTGTTTTAAGAGCAAGATATGTTGTAAGTAAGTATATTTATAATGCTAGACGAATAACAGAAGGCGCGTATGTCAAAGATGTCGGGAAAAATTAAAATGAATTACGCTATAAATTCATATTATAATAATTACGAAAAATTAATTTTAGAAAGGAATTAATTTTAAAGAAAATTTTCGCTTTTTTTTAAAATTCCATTGAATTTATCACTTTTCATCGGATTTCAAAAAAAAAAAAATAAACCAAATGACCAAACAATTACAAAATTGTTTTTTAACATTAATAAGATATAAGGCAGATAAAAATTTTAATTGAGTAATTCTATGAATAGAATAAGCTCTAAACTAAGGAATTGAATTATTTTTAAAGTAGAAAGAAATGGATAAAACTGATCGTAGGCCTTTCTCTCCCTGTTGAATGACATCATTTTAATATTGCATACTTTTTGTGATGTGTTTGAATTGACAAGCATATAATGCAGAATCGCTATAACGATGGGATTATCTCTATTAGAAATATACTTTGTTGAAGCAGGGCAGGCATCTTAAGATTAGGATTTACTTATATTTACTATTTATTATTATTATTTATTATTATTATTATTATTGTTATTATTATTATTATTATTATTATTATTATTATTATTATTATTATTATTATTATTAATTATTATTATTATTATTATTATTATTATTATT
>JARVGP010001689.1:0-12401 GCA_029876185.1 Mansonella ozzardi | reverse complement strand
TTTTTTTTTTTTTTTTTTTTTTTTTTTTTTTTTTTTTTTTTTTTTTTTTGAATTTGTTTACATTTTCTGCTCAACAATATTTATTGGTATAAAAATGTTTATTTTTTTCTTCGCCTTTGTTTGTTTGGTTTATTTCTTTAAAATATCTTAATCAATTAATGTATGTTGTACTTAATATTCGAAATAATTTTCATTTAATGAAATGAATTATATGTCTAACAATTGAAATAATGATAGTAATAATATCAGTAATAATTAGCAAAGCTATGCGCCAAATAAGTGAAGAGCAGCATTAGAGTATGATGCTGATCATTGCTATGATCCATTATCAGTGATTTCATTTTTTTTTTTCTGAATAGAGTAATTTCATTATAGTATCCAGTTATAACTTAATCGAACACTAATTAGTAAATAAACATAAATTGCTGTTGAAATTTTGCAACAAAAACAGAAATAATTAATGCTAACCAATTAATGAACTAATTAATTACTTTGTCATCTGGCCAATTTTTTTGCAATTCAAAATTTGTCAAGATTTTTAGTTTTTTTCATATATCAATGATAATTAGTATTTGCTCGGAATATAAAATTTTTTGATCGGAAATAGAAAAAGTTAATTGGAAAAAAGAAAGTTTTAGAATGTCGAGAGGATGGAAATAAGAATTTATGAATTAAATTCCGATTTTGTTTCCTTTTTTTTGTTAAAGTAAAAGATAAAGAAAACAAAAGTAAAATCTATTCATTATTAAAGAATGGTAAGAAATCAGAATTGATAAAATTTAAAAAAAAAGAGAGAGCAAAATAGTAATTGATTTCACAAGTAATAGAGAAAAGAAAGAAAAAAAGCAAAAGAGAATGAAACTTCATCTGTTAGATGAATAATTATCACAAGCAAATTGATGTTAGATGGATGGAATTTGTTTTGGGAAGAAATTATTTCAATTTTCCAAATTACTTTCAATTAAGCAAGTAAAATTAAAGTATTTCATTTTCCAATGTTCAACATGATTTGGTTAAACATAAAATAATTTCGAATGTCTTTTTTTTCTTTATTCAAATTACTTCTAATTATTAAATATAGGCAAATTCTTTATGTTCATGAAATAATTTTAATTCATTTTTTGCTTCTATACTTATTTGAAGTTATTTTATCTAAACTTGTAAAAAACTTTGAATGAATTGAAAATTTTCGGTTAACCGAAAAAAAAAGGATGAAAATTTTGTCAATCTAATACTTTCTCAGTAATTCTTCAAATCATAGTGTAACAATTTAATTTCATTGGAGAGAGAGAGAGAGAGAGAGAGGAATTAAACTATGATTAAACTGTTTCTATTATTTCTTCCGTTAAAATAAATTTACCATTTTATGGCAATTATAGCAGTAACAATTACAGCAATTAAAATAACCTATTTCATATCGACAATAATTTGTATTATTGTTAAAAAAAAAAAAAATGAAATAAATAAAAATATAATTTTTGCAGAAAATGACAAAAATGGGTTAATTAATGGAAAGATAGATAGTGGAAATATTCTCATCCATTCACTTATCTATGAAATAAAAAATAGCAGTGATTTAATAAAACTTTAAAAATCAACAACAATTCTTGATAATTTCAAATGATTGATATTGTTTTCAAATGGAACAATTATCTGATAGGTAATTTAATTGTTAAATATTCTAGGAATATTCACTAATGATTTTTTTAATGTAACAGCAATTGAACAAATCAAAAGATATGGCAGTCTTGAATCTCATTTAATAAATTACCATATCCTGATTTCCAACT
This sequence comes from Mansonella ozzardi, assembly GCA_029876185.1. Classification (NCBI taxonomy): domain Eukaryota; kingdom Metazoa; phylum Nematoda; class Chromadorea; order Rhabditida; family Onchocercidae; genus Mansonella; species Mansonella ozzardi. Next base: position 10,611 of record JARVGP010001689.1, on the reverse strand, counting down.
GAAATTTCTCCAGAATCTTAAATTTTATCTGGAAGATCCCGATGTCACTGAATTTTATTTAAAAAATCTCGATATTACTGGATATCAGCTGGAAAATGCTGATATTTTGAAACTTTATGATGAAAAATTTCACTTCTCATAATATGCATACAATGTTAAATGAAAACAAAAAAGACTTTGACGACTCTTCGATGTCAGCTTTGATAATAAAAATTAATTTTTGAACAAATGTTTACATTCAATGAAAATAATTGAAATGATTAAAAAGCAATAAAAAGTGAAGTAATTAAATTAAAAAAAAAATATGCAAGTAATTCTTGAACAAAATTATTACAATCAATCAACGATCAAATTTAAAAATTGTTCAAAAATTATCAAACTTTAATTTCATATTCAATATTTTACACTACAAAATATTTTACATAATCAAAGTTGTTTGATTTTTTTTTGAAAAATAAGTTAAAGGCAAAAATCAAATGTTTCATTAAATTCTAAGAAATCTCAGGAACTTTCTTATTAATATCTCATTTATTTATCTGCTCCTTTTACACCGGGAAAAAGCTCCGTTAAACTTTTTTCTGACAAAGTAATGGCCGAAACCAGAAAATGGTAAAAGACAGTCGTCCTAAGCTTACATGGATTTACGTTTTAGGCGTACTGAGAGTTCGGCTATGAAAAATGTTTTAGGCCTGTTTTGTAATGCAACTATTCTATGTTTTTATGATAGAGACAAGTTCTTGAAATGACTCAACTTTTCGAATGTTTTGAATTTTTTACGATTTTTAAATTCGATTTTTTGGGAAGCCTAGCAATGTTTTCCGGAAATGTTTCAGATAGAAACTAAATGTGGTATTGGTTGAATCTCATTACTCCAACAGCTTTTTCCGGAAATCTTCTAAGCAGAAACAAAATATCTTCTATCTGGAACAAGATATTCCATTTTTTGTTTTGACTTTTTATTCAAAGAAATCAAAATCTTAAAAGATTGTTCTTACATTTAATCTTGTAAGTTACGATTATTTCCTTACATAAATTTTATCCGATATATAGGAGAAGTTTTTTTTGTTTCTCTTTGTAATCATTTTGATATTTGTGGCGAAGCCTGAATTTGGTTGTGAAATTGTGCCTAATTCAAAATTGAAATTTATTGTTAAATGAAAAGGTTAGGATTCCATAAATAATGAATAAAATAAAAATATCGCGCTTTTTTTGCTTGTATTCTTTTGATAAAATACTATAAAATATTTTAGATAATCAATTTGATATATTGTTTGTACCATAGCTTATAGTATACTTATAATAAATAATGCTACAGTATAATTGTACTGTAGCATTATTTTAGCACCACAAATGTTATAATATAATTATAATTAAGGCTTATTAAGGCTTATAATTCATGCTACAAATGCTTGTTGTTGTCCGCGGAATTGTTATTTTCTGAATTTCACCATTGTCATTGTTATTGTCATTAAATTCTGGAAAATCTTCAGTTTTGTCTTCCACTGTGTTACTGTTTATTTCTAGGAATTCATCATTTATCGTTATTATTAGTTTCTGTACGTAATTGTTTTTTTTTTTTTATGTTTTTTTTTTTGTTTGCATTTCAGATTTATCTTTTCAAAACAAAGATGGGAAATGAATCGTTCCTATCAAGTGCTTTTTCACGACAGCGAATCGTTACAGCAGCTGGTATTGCTGCTGCCGTATTTATTGGTTACTGCATTTATTTCGACCATAAAAGGCGTTCTGCATCAGATTATAAGCAGAAAATACGGGAACGTAAGTGATATTAGCTGTTAAGAACTTTTCCTACAACGGTCATTTTGCTGCTTTTCGTATTGCTTTCAGTATAAAAAAGAGATTTTCCAGCTTACCGCAGCGCAATGTAAAAGAAATTTTGACATTTATTATAGTAGGTTAAATTTTTGAGACAAAGTGGAATGATTTTTTGTATGAATCGAAATGAAGAATTGATTGTGTAATGATTTGACAACAGTCTTTAACTAGGAAAAACTCGAGAATGCTAGATTGACAATCGATATTTTAAACTCAGTTCAAAATTTTCTATCAGTAGACTAGTTCTAGTTTCATTTGCTGGTATCTTTTGTAAAAGCCATTGACTGTTTTACTATTAAATGAGCAGAATGCATTATTTTTTATGAAGCACAATGCAATATTATTATACCGCAATTATCTCCAAAATTGTTGAAAGTTATTAGTGCAAATAAATGAATTACAATTTTAATGAATTTATGCTTCAGAACGTCGCGCTATTGCAAAGAAGAAGCAACCAACAAGTTTGCCAAATCCACATAATGCTACTGAGATGCAGGCATTTTTCTTGCAAGAAGTGCAGTTAGGCGAAGAACTCTTAGCTGATGGTATTTTCTTTTTTCTTCAGATTTAACAATATCAAAAGAAGCAAACCGTCATATTATCGATGGTATTGTAGAATCCTAATATCTTTATAACTTCTTTTTAATTCAAATTTTTCTATGCTAAGTTTTGCTCGAACTGCACTAAGGTTTTTCCGTTTGGATTTTGTACCGAATCTGTATTCATTCTTATCGTTTTTACTATTAAATATGAAATATATTCTGAAATACTTTTTGGATCTCTCTCTTCGATTTTAAATAAAACTCTGTGGAATGTGGTGTGCTTTTTTGCAGAAGTGATTTTATCTGTGATACATCTTGTTAGGCCCACACTTCAAAAACTTTTAGACAGTTGGGATTTATTTAAAATCGAAGAGTTAAAACTAAATTTGAATTTTTATTATTTTTATTCAGTATAAGTTATTGCAATTATACTTAACATATATGTGGTTTATTTTTTCAATTTGAGGGCACATTGACGATGGTATTGAACATTTGTGTAATGCAATCACTTTGTGTGGTCAGCCATCACAGTTGATACAAATTTTCCAGCAAACGTTACCAAGCGAACATTTTGCACTTTTGATTCAGAAACTGCCGGAAGCTAAAACTGTAAAATTTGTTTTACCATTTCAATTATTAGCTTTTTAAATTCAAATGAATTTAGTATTCTCAATATGCTTTTTAATTATGGTGTGGTAGTTACTTGTTATATTTCCTGACTACTTATCGAGACTACCTATTTGACTTCTTTGTTTTTATTCAGCATCACTCTTTCATCAGTACCATTATAGCAGATTGAGAAACTCGAAGGAAGTTTGTACTTCTAGTTTGGCATAATCAGCTGGCATTATTATTTTATCTGCCTGTTTTAGTCAGTTATCTATAACCTTTAATGGTGAGTGAAGCAAATGATTTCAGGACTATGACCAAAAAAATTAGTATAATTAAAACAATTACAGAATAAAATGTTTTTGTTTGTTTCTTTTTAAAATTTATTAACTTTTAAAACATTCAGCGTATTATGCGGATGTTCGGTGACAGGATGGGACAAGTTGAGCGTTCACGCGCTGGAGCTGAAGATGGCGAAGTCTCGAAAGCTGTCACAGCGCCGAATACTATTGAAATCAGTGATGATCTCGATCTTGAGTAATTTATGTTGGATTATATTTCTTTTTTTTTCTTCTAGAATTTTTTGTCGGGAAAGGAAATGGAGAAGACAAAAGCTAATTTACAAATAGGTTTTGATGTCTTATTTGATGTGTTTAATAATTAATCGAATCAGGATTGCTTAGTTTTGGAATAGTGCGAGTTTAACTCGCAATAGTGCAAAATTTACATAATCATGTTTAGGATTAATTTTGCTGTCTTGCAAAATTTATCATATTTTATCGTATATGGCTCACCACTTTCACCGAGTTTGTATATGTCTAACTTTTCTCATCTATATAGTGCCTATAAGACTAATCTGTCATTGCGTAGGGATAGCATTATGAATCGCTTAACACTTATACTGCAGATATGGGTATTAAAAAATTATGATTTATAAAATATTTTTTCTTTATCAACTTTTTTAAACGATTTTTGTTGTTGTTGCTGTTGCTGTTTTTCTGCGAAAAGAAAGTATATTTAAAAAATGTTCCTTGATACGGTGTTACTGTCAAAGTACTTTACTGGTTTTATTTGATGATTAATTTTACAGTTGAGTGAACGAATTTTGTATCATTTGCTTAGAAACATTTCAAAATATCAATGTTGCAATCTGTTTTCCGATGGAAATGAGGACAGAGCATGTTCTCTTTTTTCATTTGATCGAAAATATTACAGCCGAAATAAGATAGCTGATCGTTGGTAAGGCAAGTTTATAGGAGAGGAGAAACGAGATAAGACGAATGAACTTTTAAATTGTTCCGAAAGTCCCAGTGAGATTGTGATGAGGACGATTTTTATACCGCTTATAGCATTAATTGAAACTTTTTTCCGGTATTTTTCATTTTTCAGGATATGTCATATATGGTCGTAAAATATGTTGGATATTTTACATTGTATTTAATTTATATTGTATTTAGATATTTTACATTGTACTCAAATATTTCGGCTTTTTAACTCTTTTTTTTCGTTTTTGGTAAAGTGGCGGATGCAATGACATATAATTGTTACTAAACCCTGATTATCTTCAAAATTTGAATAGGCTGGGAATTAATGGTCGAAATTTTGCTGTACTAATTGCCGAGTCATTTAAGGTAATAATCCGAGGCTGCTTTTTGGTTTTGAATTTTGAATGGTATGATACATACATTGCACTTTTTTCTGTACTTATTTTATGGTACCTCTAATGTTCCAAGTACTTCTAATGTTGCACTTCTAATATCACAAATAATTTCTTAAAAGTTTTACTGCATGATTTAATTTGTTGAAAGTGCATCAAAAGTGATTTTATAGCTTTGTAAATTGTGTGTTTTTAATTATTTTAAATTAAAAAATCTAATTTTATTTATCTTGAGACGAATATATTTTTAAATTCAGTCTTATGAAATCCTTTTGAATTAAGTGAACTTATGGCAAATTCGAAAAAGCATACAGTTTTTGTAGATGACAGATAGAAGATGATCTATATTTTAATTTAGATATAGGAGAGAATATCTAAATAATGTATATATTCAGGTGGTGTATGATTCATTTTTCTTTTCAGTTAATTTTCAAATAGTAGTTAAAAAGATATGCGCAATTTAAATGATAAATTAGAAATAATATTCAAACAACGAATTAATCAAGTAGTTAAATATATGCTTAATTAGTTAATATTGTAATATCAAATGAAGAGTAGTTAATGTAAACAACTATCAAAAAAAAGAGGAAATTAAAGAGTGAATAATCAATTGTTATTGTTTAATGAAGTATTAAATTAATTAATTTTTTTTTTCTTAAATGCTGTCACTTTGTAAAGGTATCTCCTTCCATTCATTGATAAATTGGAATTCAATGCCATTTGAAGAGATGATCAATAGAGGGAGGTGAAAGACAGGGGGCAATTTTAGTGTTTATTGCAAAAGTTAAGAAGTGGACCGGTTACGAATGTTGAGCGTTAGTTGCTGTATCGTTTTACTGGTCGCGGTCGATGTCCTCACATATGATCATGACCGTCTGTGTCATCAGTTTGCCATCATTAATCTATTATAGAAATAGTAATACTAGCTGTATAAATTGATAATTATTAAATTTTCTTCAAAATTTTATTTCAATAAAATTTAATTCTATTAGCAATTGTTCATATATATTCGTTAATTAATGATAAAAATAAGCTATATGTGTCAAGTTAAGATGAAATTTAGTAAAATGATTGATTAATTAATTATTTGAAAAATTTAATATTAATTAATAAAAATAATTAGTAAGTAATTTTAAAAAAAGCATTATTGACTGTTACATATTCTGCTAGTTACCGTTATTTATTATTGTTATTTGCTGTTGTTGATATAATGGATTTTGCAACGAACACCAATAACTCTACGGATTCATTGTACCATCACCGTTGCCATCATTACCACCACCACCACCCACAACTATGCCCTCTTTTGCGATTATTCCCTCTTCCATCATCTTCCAAACAAATAAATTAGTTCAGTGGTTTTGTTAGGAGAGATAGGAGGTTATATTTCACCGGCAACAATTTTCGAAATTGTTATGTCGACCGTCATTTATTCGTCGTTAATGTTCCCAACTACAGTAGTAATAGTACTACTGCTATAATTACTACTACTACTACACTGCTACTACTACTATTACTACTACTATTACTACTACTATTACTATTACTACTGTTACTACCACTACTACTATTACAAACTTTTATGCTCATATTGTTGCTAATATTATACAGTTATTGTAGAGATATTAGGGATTGATCTATGGTAATTGTCGTTCAGACGTAATATGCCTACAATTATTTCTGTATATATTTTATAATCGTACAAATGCATACACACACACACACACACACACACACACATACACACATATATATACATACATACATAAATATACAGTGTATGTGTAGTGAAGCATTTAGATGTATCACGATGGTGATGGCCTCTTTCTACATCCATCAACACAGCTGACAGTACACACTACAACGCTACTGCGATTTTACTTCATACTACCACAAGATACCCCAGTTTATGTGACTTCTTTTGAACTTGCGCTCTTCAAATATGCTAAATATAGTATTAGCAGTAGTAGTAGTAGTAGTAATTCAAGAAATAAAATTAAAGATTAGCTATTAGAAATATGAAAGTTTTAAAAATTATTTTAAAACAATAATAACTTAATAGTGAAAGTAATTATTTAATGCAAACAATTGTATTATGTTTTTGTTTCCTATTTGTTTAGTTAGTTATTATCTAAAAGAGATATTACTATTACTATTAACATTTATTACTATTATTATTATAATTATTAATAATACTTATTACTATCATTATTATTAACACTTATTACTATCATTATTATTAACACTTACTACTATCATTATTATTAACACTTATTACTATCATTATTATTAACACTTACTACTATCATTATTATTAACGCTTATTATTATCATTATTATTAACACTAATAATAATAATATTATTGTTTTTCTTAATATCAATAATAATAGTAATAAAATGGAAAAGATAATAATTCGAAAACCACAAAGCTCTTTATTATTTATCACTATGATTCATGCGAGAATCAATAATGAATGATAAGAATGATTCTCATCAAGGAATAACAAATTTTAATCAGTTTGATTTGTTTGTAGTAGTAGTAGTAGTAGTAGTAATAATAATAATAATAATGATATTATAAATATCTTGTGAGTAACGGAAATAATAATAATAATGATGATGATTAGCAAAGTTCTTTTCTTCCTCTCTCTCTCTCTATCTCTCTCTTCTATCCCTCTTCCTCTCTCTTTTTATCTCCCTTTCTCTTCATTTTTCCCTCGCTTTTTCTCTTTCTCTCTCTCCTTCTCTTTCTCCTTCCTTCTTTCTCTTTCCCCCTCCTTCTCTTTCTCCCCCTTCTTTTTCTCTCTTTCTCTGTCCCTGCCTTCATCCTTTTCAAAAAACAAAAAAATTCGATATTTTTTCTTTTTTTTATTTGTTTCAATATGCTCATAAACATTTACGCAATTAATTAGTCAATTAGCTACGCTTTTTCATCATTTCACTCATTTTGTCATTACTAATTATGTTTACAATATTTGCGTAATTAATTAATTTATTGATATTGCTAACTATTATTGTAAATTATGTTTTCATTAATTGAATTATACATTGGAAAATGATAGTAATGAATGTAATTCGAAATATTAATTCATTCAATGTTATCTTATTATGTGAAATAATTTTAGAAATTTCACTTAATTTGAGCAAATATCACTGAAATTATCAAAATGTTACGACAACTTCTATCAACAACGAGTGGTGTCGGCTCGGGTAATGTATCATCGAATGAGTATTATCATGAACATTGCTCAGCATATCCTTTGAACAACCGAAATTTTGAAAATGCAACTGTAACATTACCGCCACCACCATTACCACCACCACCACTACAACATTCATCACAAACACAACTACCACCATTACCACTACCATCATCATCATTATCATCATCAGCATCAGTATCAGCATCCTCATCATCATCATTATCATTACCACTACCATTATCACCAACATCATCATCATTGCCATCATCAGTAGAAACTGCATCAACAGCAACATCACAAAATCAATTCCGGCTTAACGATGATAAAAATTTGGTAATTGCATTGTTGTTTTTTATTTAAATTAATCTTATTTTTCTTATCTACTCTTAATGATAATTGCAATTTTGTCCCTTTTTTCTTACCTACTCTTAACAATAATTACAATCTTGTTTTTAAATATTTTGAAAATTTTAAATTCTTTCAATTTTTTTTTTTTTCTTGAATACTTTTATTTCAGGAATATATGTCATTGGCCGCGGGTTATAGCATGCAGACACCGATAACATCAAATTATTTAGGAATTTTGGATACAAATAACGATTTAAATGGTTAATTGAACTAAATTACTACGAATAATTCATAATAATAACCATTGGAAACGAATAAATATACAGTTACAAATGCATTGCATTATAGTATAAGGAAGAAATGTTATTTGGGAACTGTCAAATGTTACTTTTAAATTACTGAATGGAGTAAATAAACGAAATAGTTGAGTGGAAAAGACAGTAATGGAAAAAAATTAAATGATGAATAAACAGTCGAGAGGAGTAATTTGTAATTATAATTTGTTATTTTAAAAATATTAATTTTATTTTTATATTTTTGATTCTTAAAATTTAATGGGAAAATGGAAGCGAAATAGTTCTTCATCTGATAGTTTATTACTTTATATTTAAATTATCTATTATTTTTATAATGTTAAATCAACATTTATTTGGTACAATTATGTTTTCAACATTTTATTTCATAATTTTTAGCATAATCAAAAAATTCAATAAAATGATTGGAAGTAATTTGATGTATGCAATTAAATATTTTAAATTGTTGACACATATTATTGATTGATAATTTGCAGTAAATTTAAGTTTGTAATCTTTTATACTTCTTTAGGGGGTTAAAATTAAAATTTGATAGTTTCATTGCTGTAACAATTATCTTTCTGGAAAAAATAACTTTGATTTTTAAAATGTGGCAAAATTTTTAGAAAATAAAAAATTAAAAAGAAAGTATAGATTTATTGATATTTAGTAAATATATTAATTAATGAAAAAATAATAAAATTTGAACTGAAATATTTTTTTTTGAAGTTTCTGTTTTTTTTTTTTTAATATTTGTGATAAAAATTTATTTTTTTTTAGTGCATTTAAGTTTTTTTACAAAAACCAAATTTAATTTTTTTTAAAATATTGTTTAATTCTATTTTAATGAATTTAGTTGAAATTTTAATCGATAGACTTCACTAATGCATTTAAAAAAAGTGCTGAATTCAATTATTTTTTATTTTGTTGTGACGTATAGTTTTTTTAAAAAATTTTTTTCCAGATACAACGGAATTATTCTCATCAACATATGCAATGCTTTCGGCTGATAGCACTCTATCCTGGAATATTTGGAATGAACAAACGCGATTTTCAAATAATGCAAATGATTTCACTAACAATCAAGTTATTATTTTATATCACTCATATCTTTCAACTATGATTTCTTTCTGGCAATGCTGGAAAAGGAAAATTTTTTGAGTTAAAGAGATAAACATTGAACTTTTGATAATTCCATGATAATTTCGAATTTCTTTTGAGATAATTTTATTTTCAAAATTAATTGATTTAATTTTAACAATTTCAATAATTGAAAATTTTCACGAGTTAATTTCAACAAGTTCGATTATATTTTAACTGACTGTCTTTTCGTTTGTTACTTTTTTAACCTACAGATACCGATCAGTATAAACAATCATAATTTTGGTTATCCGGTGCATACAACAGTTGCCAGTTGCTCAAATAATATTGGGTTGGTAAATCTTGGAAATGAATGCATTCTATTTCAATTTTTAAGTTCGTTCATTTTTAGTATGAGGATTCTATCAGTAGAATGAAAAAAAAAAAATTATCAAGTTATAATTTGTGATTTTGTATAATTTTTTTTACAGGTATCAGACATGTAATACAAGCCAAATTGATAATAATTATGCGACAAATTGCCAAGGAATGATGAATGATAATCGATTAGAGTTACAGCAACCAGTACAACAACAGGTAGTATTACCGAGTAGTAATGATATTGGAAGTAGGAATTATGTTCAACAACAGAAATGTACCGACAATTTAAGCCTAGTGACGCAACCTCGATTTTCTGACTTCAACCAAAGAATGATAGTTCCTACAGCGGTATCAGCAGGTTAATTGTTAATTTATTTCAGCTTTATCTCCTGGGATTGACCCTATCGAAATACAACTAATTAAAGCTGTAAATTTCCAATTTATATCTGTTGTTTGAGGAGAATTAAATGATAATCCATATTCCAGTCAAATTTTGCTTGCAATTCATTTGCTTAGACCATCCAGTTGATGACCTCAAATTTCTGTAATATAATCACAAAAATACAAAATTATAGCAATATATTACAAAAACTGCAATGTAAATACGTTATAGTATATATATATATATAATTTAAAGTATATATATATATATATATATATA
>JARVGP010001687.1:0-12633 GCA_029876185.1 Mansonella ozzardi | reverse complement strand
TGAATCATAATATCAATTATCTTTCAATGATAAATCACAATCTCAACTATCTTTCAATGATAAATCATAACATCAATTATCTTTCAATGACAAATCACAACCTCAACTATCTTTCAGTAATAAATCATAACATCAATTATCTTTCATGATAAATCATAACATCAATTATCTTTCAATGATAAATCATAATTTCAGTTATCTTAATTAGTTCAGATGCCAAGATAATAAAATAAAGAAATAAGTGAGAGAGATTTACTGACGATCATATACGTCTTTGCATTACTAAACTTCAAATATCATTTACTTTCATTAGTAAATCTTAATCAATGAACAATTAATTATATTTTACAAAGAAAACTTCGAAAAAATTTTTCAAAAAGATTCTGAAAGATTAATTATCACATAATATCATAGAAATTTTGAAATAATAATAAAAACTAGCAATAAGAGGTATAAATAGTAACAAAATATCGCATTGCCTAAATTCAGCAAAGTGCTTCCGTGAATTTAGCAAGCAATATTCAATTTCATTTAATTTCATAAAAATTCACAACGTTCTCCATTTTCCAACATTTCACTATGTTCCAAAATTTTTCAAAGTTTTAATTACAGAAATTTTTAATTAAAAACAGGAATTTATTAATCTCTATCCACTTCATAGTATTACTTGCATTAAGGTATCAAAAAAAAAAAAGAAAATTTCAAAATAAAATTTTCAAAAAAGTTAAATGCTGTAAATTAACAAATATTCATCATGACCTAACTGTTCTGCAAACGAACTGCAAAATAAAATTCCAACGAGGCCAAATGATCAAATAACTGGTGACATGTCCACCGTGCTACACATCATATCAAATATTGCAACACAAAATTCAACAAAAAAAGAAGAAACAAAACTTCTAATATCAAAAAATCCTTTCAATTTATCGTAGAAAAGAAAATTTGAAGAAAAAAAAAATCATCAAAACACTAATATATTGCAAGCATAAAAGTAAAATGTTAAATTAACAAAATTACAAATATTTTAATAAAGTATTAAATATGCATAATCATTGTAGCAAAAATACTGGTCTAAATGGTTTAGATCACAAATTGAAACCATTTACAACACTTTGATCAATGTAATGCTAAATTATATGTGATCTGTAGAGAATTTTAAATTGAAATAGAATAAGACAAAGAAAAGGGAGAACAGAGGATGAGAAATGAGAGAGAGAAAGGACAAGGGAAAGATTTGAAATATTGTTGAATAAAATTGTTAAATTACATTTACTAATTTCCACAATTTCTTTTGCATTTTTTCTAACGTCAATTCTTCAAAAGATACAATTTGCATGAAATTTTGTTTTTTGAAAAAAAAAAGAAAGAAAAATTAAAGTGAGGTAATAGATGTTTATTTGAGAATCATTCAAATATTTTATCACAACAATTAAGTATTTGTGACATCTTCGATGACAATATTGTTTGAATGTATAGTTTGTTTTTTGTTAATTTCATCTCATTTATTTCAATTATGTCATTGACCAAATATATGTATATATATATTTAGACTTTATTAATTAGAACAAATTTATTTTAAAATTCATTAATATGTGAAAGAAATTTTCTTCTTAATTAAATAAAACAAACATTCGTTAGCAAATACCATTAAACAAAAGTGTTCATCGGCAATTTTCATGCATTTTTTTCCTCCTATATGTGCCACACACATACTATGTGCCACATATAGTTCTACCATCTAACTAATTTATTAGGAATAAGCGAAAAAAAAAAAGATGAAGAGGTAAAGGTAGTTAATGAATAATTAAATTATCTGTTACAACATTCTCACTTCAATTCATATTAGCTATTCCATTCCCAAACTTCTTTTACATGTAGCATAAAAATGAACAGTTATGTGCCACATGTAGTTCTACCATCATTTGCAGTAGCAATACTTTTGATCAATTTAATAAGATCATCGTCTAATCGATACTGATCAGCTAACTGTTTGAGAACATCGAAATTTGTATATCCTGCCATAAATGCATTCAATTTTGTAGCCAGCACTGAACTCATCACTTGTTCATTGCTCAAATTCAGCTAAAATACAAATTTTTTTTATCATAAAATTAAAAAAAATATGAACAAAATGTTGGAGAAGTTAAAAGTTTAGTATAGCTGAAATCATATGAATGGATTTAATAGCAGATTTATAATGATGTCTTCAATGAAATCACACCTACTATAGTTCTCGAAAGAAAGGCAATTTTTAATAATCATTACACGATTACTTAATTAATGCTACTTTATTTTCACTGAGGAAAAAAATAAATCGATTAAGAAAGCATAATTGATAATGAATGAAAATTTTAAAGAAATAAGTTGTTTTCAATTTCTGAAAAGCTCAGTTGTACTAGAACTACCACCGACTACTGTGCTTTTGTTTTTCAAATAATTTCATTAGTGTTTCAGTTCGTTTGATTTTACCTCATTCGTTAACAACATGAAATGTTTTTATTAATATTTTGAATAATTAAATTGCAATTTTTTAAAATATATGCTGAATTATCCAGCTCTAATGACTTTTACACCATAATTTGGTTCTTTCATTGCACTTGATAGAAAATAATTAATATTAATGTGCGAGAAAGCCTAGAAGAAAATAACTTTTTGATTAATTTGAACAAAATATTATGCTTGAATGAAAAGGTAAAAGCACTTCATACTGCCAACTGAAATAGGGCAAAATATCTTGTATGCGATATTCATCAGTAGGATTAAAATATTTCATTCAAATGAGAGGAATAAATTTATGAATGGTAAAAAAAAAAATCTTAAGAAAATATTTCTTTTGGTTAACCTTATTAAAAATTGCTGTTTGACAGCGTAACCAATATTTCTGATGATAATCTTCCGCATGATAAAATTGAACTAATTTTTGAACATATGTATCTAATTTCTTGTTGCCATACTTCTCCTGCAAAACGATTAAATCTTCAGATGAAATTCCAAAATTTCCCTGCCTCTTCAATTCACAACTCAAACCGAAATAAAATTAGGTCCATTAAATTATACAAATAGTTTACTTATTATAATCATCCCAAAAATACACCATGATCGATAGAATATGATTCTTCTACAAAATAACACCAAACTGTTGAGAACAAAACCAAAATCCAGAATTGATTGCGCAATGAAATTTAAATCACCTGTATCTTTTTTAAACTCTGCTTCGCTCTCTCTTTTTGTTGTTCATCCACATAGAGAATTGCAGATTTATATTGTTTTTTGTGTTGCATTGTTGGATCATGATGTTCCCAGAAACAATCCAGAATTTTATCGTAGCTTACAACTTCTTCGTCAAACTGAACTTCTGTTATTTCTGTAATATTCAAAATCCTCATTATAATAAAATATGAGCAATTTACAATTTATCAATATTCTAAGTGAACAAATTCCAGGACTTCAATACTTCGGTGTTCCTAAAAGTCTACAAATAGAGCGAAAAATTGATCAGTAATTCCCCTCACTTAAATTGAATCTCCATACAGAGCGAAAAATTGATCAGTAATTCCCTCACTTAAATTGAATCTCCATACTGAGCGAAAAATTGATCAGTAATTCCCCTCACTTAAATTAAATCTCCATACAGAGCGAAAAATTGATTACTAATTTTTCTCACTTAAATTGGAATAAATTATAAATTAGCAATAGTTACCAAATAGAAAGCTTGCAATTCAGGAAATAAATTCCAGAAATCGATTTTCTTTGAAACGATAAAGGAAAATCATCAAACAAAATAAAGAAATGAAAAAAGCGTTAGAAAAAGAAATAAATTGAAATGATTATTAAAATAAGTAATTTTTTTCATTTTTGAAATGAATTAAAAATTTAATTTAAAAAATATTTCTTTGAACAAATAGAATTTCGAGATAATAAATGGGGAAAAAGTTTCTTCTTTTATATAGAATAATACTATATTTTGTACGAAAAATTAAAAGATAAAAGTTTGAAAAATTAGGACAAAACATAGATATATACCTGTGTGATCACCAATATTACGATAATTAGGTGCCGTTGTAGTGCCACCAGCATAACCAACTCGTGTTACCAATACACCATCTAATTTTGCAAATGTTGATTCAGCACCCCAAAAACACTGCATTCCAAGATAAGCTTTTTGCAAATTAGCCATAATAATGATCGACCGGGGTTTTTTTCTTTTTTTTAACGAATAAATTTAAATTACGAATGAAATTTATTAGGAATGATACCTGCAACAAGAAATGAATGTTTACAATAGAAAATTTTTACAAAACAAGTTTTTTCAACAAACATCCACAGTTCTCTTGCCTGCATATACATTTAGAGAAAGAAATAATTTTGAAAATAGCAAATCGAACTAACAATTAATTATTATTATTCAATTACCTATCTTTTTGTTGACAATTGTCAAAATTTTAATATATTTCAAAAGTTTCCTAACTACAAGAAATTACAGTTAAGTAATCAATGAACAAATTACTAGATTTTAATAAATTTTAGGAAGTACTCTGAAAAATCAATCGTGATTTCAGGAAAATTTAAAAAAAAAAATAACTGATAATTAAACACATGCCACATAGAATTAGAAACTGGTAAGTTTTGAAATTTTAAAAAATATTTTTTGAAATAATGCTAATTAATCTAATGATAATAGTTGTCTTTTATTCATAAAAATAAATTCATCATAGATTTTACATGCTAAATTAACCGGACAAGCCGAAAAGTCAAAAGATCAAAGAACATCCTTTTTGTGCTTCATCGAAATCATGATAGTTTTAAAATGAAAATGAGTGAACTTATATACATATCGAAAGAAGTTATGTAAAGCTAAGTAAGCAACTGTCTCTTAAAAAATAATTATTGCGACATTTCAAAAATTGGTCATTTGTAAAAATAAAGTTTGATCACATGCTAAGACAGAAATAATGACAGGAGAACTCATATGAATCATTTATGCCTGAATTGAATCCATTTTTAATGAAGTGTACTGTGACATTTAACATGCCATGTTACATCAAACTATGCATTTTAAAATTTTGACACAGACTATAAAATTTTAGCTTAATACAACATCCTAGAATAAAAAAAAATTTTTAGCTTAATACAACATCCTAGAATTGGCTAATTTGAATAACTTAGTAAGCCTAATATTGCAACCATATTCGAAACATCAAATCTTAACCACTATTCAGATATAATAATGAACTGCTGTTCCATAAAATTGCTGCATTATAATCCTCCTAAACATTTCAACTCTTTTTGTCAATGATAAAATTGGAGAAAAAAAAATGGTTGGGTAGAAATTTGAAATATATTAATTATTAATTAATATATTTCGTATTAATTATATCCGAAATATATTAATTATTAATTTAAAATATTTACTTGCAAATATGTGAACGCATACTTTTTTACTAAATAAATACAGCCAGATCTAAACAAAAAAACCAAAAACCAAACAACTCGAAATGACATAAGTCAAAAACATGAAGTAACGATAAGGTATCATTTATAAATGCTTAAATAAAATTATATTACTTTAAACATTTCATTGCTAATCAAAAAAGTAATCATAAAGTTTCAAAAAAAAAAAAGGGAGGCCATAAAATGCCAATCAAACAGAAATTTGCAAGCTGAAAGCAAAATTTTATACACTTAAAATGTGAAGAATAAAAAAAATTATTTCAAAAAATGATGAACACGAATATAATTAAGTGATTGTGACAATAAATTTCACATGATAATTTTTTTTATATCTTTGTAATTATCAAACCATCAATTTCACAACCAAATACATACATCACATCAATTTTTTTTTCTAAATTTACATAGTAACTAATTTTTCAATATTTTCAAATTTATAAAAATTCTAAAATATTCTCTACAGCCAGCTAAAATCCTTCAATTATGTTACTTCCTACGACTCCGATGACAGGATTACTGTTGCTATTTACACTAATATTAAGATAGTCTAATGCCTCCTTAATTAGTTCTTAATAACTTTGCATAGATGTATTCTTACATGATCTAATAACAAATTAGCTTACCAGCTTATTATCACTGCTAGTTTAGCAGCTTAGTATCACTGTTAGCTTACCAACTTATTATCTATCACTCTAACTTAACACTCTAACATTAACAGTTATTTTCACTGCAAGCTTATTAGCTTATTATCACATAAGTCAGAAACCACCAAATAAAAAGTGATGAATACAAATGGAAGAAAAATCAAAAACAAAAATGATGATGAAAAATACTAGACCGAAGCAATAGCTAACAATAGCAAAGAATATTTAAGTCTATATTTTTGAACAAATGCAGTAGAAAATATTTAAGCCATTTAGATCTTTTAAGTGACAAGACAAGAATATAGAATCAATTGAAGAAAAGTAATTAGCAAAAGAAAAACTTTTACATGAATAAATGAGTGAATGCTTTGGAAAAACATCAAATAACGATGAAAAATTTTTCAATTTTTTAAGTATCATCAATCAAAGAAATTCGATTTATATCTCAGCAGTATGTCTTACAAAAAAATTCTTCAACAAAAGGAATTTTTTTTCCGATGATATAAATCAGAATTACGTATATTTGCTGTTAGGAAGAGTTGAATTAAAAAGTGGAAAAAAATACTAAAATAGCCTCATTTTAATTGCTTTTTTTTGGCTTATTAAAAGAAATTGAAGATCAGGTTTTAGAAAGAAAAAAAACAACCACCATAATTTTAAATTTTCAAGCTTTTAAAAATTTCTTAAATGAACACTGAAGGAAATATTACATCGATGAGTTATCATCAAACAAACTTTTTTTACTTTCCCAACTTTGGATAAAATGCAGAATTAAACAGGATGAAATGTAAACACAATTTACAACAGGTAACAATAAAAATATATTTTAAAATTTAAATGCATATCAATGTATTATTTGAATAATGAAATCGTATATTTAACAGTATCAAGAAAAAAACCACCGAGTAAAAACTGGAACAGATTGGTAATGATTTATCGTAGCTAGGCTGCCAAACCAGAAGCAAATTGGATATGTGTATGTTATCAAAACTGAAAAAAAAAAAAACATAAATTTAGCAAAGAAAATATGTCCAATTACATAAACATACTTAATTAAAAAAGTAGCTGCATTTACAGTTTATAGAACTACTAGAAATTACCATTATTTCTAATAAGAATTAACACATTCAAAGTACATGCAATGGAATCGATACCATTCAAAAGTACAACTATTATATGATGTCGACAGCACCGTATATCCTAAGAAAAGACCAAGTGATTTCTTGACTGAAATCTAAAATATAAATATCTGTGGTCCAAAGAGATTCGGTAAGTGGGTTACAATTGCTGCTTCAATTTTTGAAGTAAGAAAAACATAACAAAAATTAAAACCACAGAAACATGATACAACCTGAGTTCGTTTTAATTTTTTAGTTGTTCAGCAGCACGGCGTGCACGTGCTTGTCTACGCCGGTCACGTCGCTCCCGTGCTGACTTAAAATAGTTACTGTCGAACAGCTTAGAAGATTGCGCCAATTTTTTGGAACGAATCATTATTCCTGGAAGTTGTTCCCGGCCTCTTAAATGTCCATCATTTATGATTTCGTGATGTGATGCTTCGGCGATTTTCATTTTCTTTTTCCGATATCGCGAATTCTGAGTTCTAGTAGACAATGGTAACAATAAATTTTCAGTAGCTGGACCTGCATAACCCGCTAATTCTGAATAACTCTTCACATTGAAGTAAGTAATGCCGGTTTGAAGTAAATTCGTAGATTCATGATTAATACTGGGTTGATACCAGACCTTAGTTTGTGCTTCAACCAATTTCACTGATTGTTGTTCTACGTTAGCGATACCTGCTCTGTTGTGATCGTGAGTAAAGATTGCATGATGCCGTCTAGAATTTGTTGCAGTTATCATCTCATGTCTTGAAATTTGTCTGTTATGACCAGTTCTCGGAATTTGCATTACTTCGATCAGGAAAAATCCAAGTTTCTTAATTCCGAAATCAGTAAAACCAGCGTCATTACACATAAATGAGTCTAATGTATGGCTTCCCATAATGAGAGCATCAAGGAAACAGCGTTCACTTGCTTGATGAGTTGGTCGAATCAAAAATTCAACAGCTGATAATTTGATGCTAAGTTCAACTTGTTGCTGCACATATTGGAACCAGAGTACCTGATTCTTCATATATGGTGTTGGTGGAATTACAAGAATGCGCAACTGGAACTGTAACAAATATACAAGTATATCATTCAGAAGTTTGCCATATTTGGATGATGCCATTCCTTCAGCTAGTTCATGTGTTCCTGATGACAATACTACCGCAATGCATCCATTACCAAAATGAATTTTCTGCAAACGAAGAAACAGAGTGGACATACGTTCAGATTCTTCTAATTTCCAACTATCGATTCCGAATTGTTGCAGCAATCGACCGTCTATATCATCAAATCGTTTACCCCATTCAATATAACGTGCCAGACGTGTAGACGTATTATCACCCATAAAGAACAGCGGACAATTTGCCGTGAAAGCATTTACACGTTTAGCACGCGCCATTTCAACAGCCCAACCATATTCATCAATTTCAAATCCAACTTTCCAACTTTCCGATAGCTGATCATGCTCTAGTCGTGTACCCTTAAATATTGAATCGATCCATTGTAATCGAATTGGGAAAAATTTTGTAGCATCTAGATACATTTTCAATTGTTTACATCGTTGAATCCGAAAATCCAGAATAGCCAACATCAACGGTCGACATTTTTTTACAGGTGCCAAGTCAAAACGACTTTGTAATTCAATATACTTGGTGCGAAGATCAAAAGGTGCTGTATGATACAATTGGTAGTAAATATCATTTTTCAAAGAAATGGGAATTTTCGCATCTTGTACATGGAGGTAGTAAAAATGATGTGCCATTGTCGGAGGTGCAAGATCAGGAGAAACATAATCCAAAGTTAACGGCAAACACTGCTCATGGCCACCGTAATTTGGATTACAAACACTGTGTGGATGAAGCGGTGAACCATGTTGGATAAGAGCTGTCTTCCGTGCATAAACACGTTTGCCCTGCACCACGTCATAAAGCTGATAAACTGTTTGTATCAGATCGGACCGATTCAGAAAACCTAAAACCCAGTTATGGTATTCCAGTAAAACCAAATTTAAGAAAGGGAAAATGCTGATAAACAATTCTCATTTCTCACCGACCATGTATCCATATTTCAATCCAAGAGATTTCCTGCGACAATTTAGTGTAGATTCTAGAAAACAAGACAAATACATAAAATATCATTATCAAAAGTACTTCTACCATCATGAGACAAAATACAATTTTGAACAGCTGTCACTGGTGTTTTTACATTCGGAATCGGTGGATCGTAGTCTAAATGTACAGCTAACGGACAATACATTGATTCCTAAAAAAAAAAAAAAAATGAATGCATATACTTGACCTAGTCTGAGAAATAAGCATGACTGCTTGGATCGCAATGTAAAAAACACGTTGACTAATTAACCCATAATTCACAGAAGGTACAATAATGAATTTAAAATAACTGTCATAACAGTACAAAGATTCCAGTCAACTAAGATTCAATTTCTTCTATCGCCAAGCTACAACCACTATATAAAAGTTTTCTTATAACTTTTTTCGTCTGCTAGCAGAAATATAATTATTCCAATTACAAGTTTTATAAGTTTGTTAATGAATATGAAAACTAATGTTTATTTTATTAGGTCAAAATGATTGGAATGAAAGATATTTATCTAAATACTGCGGCAAACAGTTCAGATCTATCAGAAATGAACAATTGGAATTATTTATTCAATCGAACAACAATTTGATAACAGCTGATAAAAGGAATGCTGGAAGAACAAAGATGAACACTGGTTCAAAAAGATAAATTTAAGGCATTCAAATAGTTTGTCAATCAAACTGACAGTATGTTAAATAAAAAATCATATATCTGATGGATATATCATTTTTAAATTTCGATTTCTCCATTTTTCCTTGTCTTACATTCATTTTTTCAAAAAACTTCAACAATATATTGTGAAAATCTAATAATTACAAAAGCAGATATGATCAGTGTTTAAATTACCTTTGCACTTAGCCGATTTCAATCTCAGTTCTTCTAGAATAACGCAACAATATAATTCATGGCCATCTAATAGAAGAGATTACAAAAAACAAAGTTTGAAAAATATTCTACAAATTAAAATATATCATAAAGCAGGAAAATGTTTCAAAAAATCCAATTCCATGGGATGCAATTCACCAGGAATGATTAACGAATGTAACGGTGGTCCCATATCCACATTGCATAATTCCTCCAAAGAGCAGAAGACGATCTGAAATTAATTAATACACCTCGCTGAGGATTCTAGTAACAATAACTTCATCTTAAAGAAATGATTTGGTTTCTTTTTTTTTTTTTTCTATTAGAAAAATTAAGAGAATTGTCTAGTCATGTCAGATGCAAATTAAGAGAATCGTCTAGTCATGTCAGATGACAACTGTACTCCGTATTATTATAAAGATTATCCAACAGCAACGAAACTGCTGATACAACACAGCTATGCATACACTTTTATGACACAATAATAATTTCTCCATTGTTCAAATTGTTCCATCCTATCTAAAACGTAAATTTTAACAGTTTTGAGAGAAAAAAAAAAAAACCTTTTGATCACTCCATCCTATCCTCGCCAAGGCCACACATTCTGTGTTTGCTGTGAATGCTGAAAAAAAAAATTAGCGAAAGTTAGGTATAATTATATTGAAATTCAACAAAATTGTGTTGGAAAAAAATAATGGAAAATAATTCCATAAAAAACTTATACGGAAGTATGCTAGAAAACACTGTAAAATGATTTTTTATGACTGATATATCTTAACTATTTTGTTACTCTGAACAGTACATATTTAATTTAAAATACATTTTTCTCAAAAGAAACCTCAAAAGCATTGCTTCATCTATATCAGCAGCAACATCATCAGCAACTCTACGATCAACTATCTCAACCTAGATCATTTTCGCAGTATTGTAATTATGTGACAATGTTTCCTATACTCTTTCAATTATATCGATAATAAAATCCAGGATAATACAAGTTTTTCTCTATTAGCTATTAATAAATTGCTAGGACTTGGTCCATGATATGAAATCACTTTATATCACAATAAAATTTCTTTTGTAAACTTACCGGGTTTCATATTCCCTTTTGTTATCTGATCCGAAATTTCCAGTAGCTGTTTTGCTGCCTCGGAACAAGTCATATATCTCGGAGGTAAAAATTCTTTCCGGCCCCTGAAATTTTTAGTTCACAAATCATACATATAAGAGAACAGAGCATGCTTACTGTTCCTTCAATCTTCCAAAAGAATTTTACTGCACTACCATTATTACTTTATCATGATTTACATAGTTTAAAATAATCGATTACCATCAACCAAAATTTTTTTTTTAAACACAAAATGAGTACAGTAGTCAAGATAAATTTTTTTTTCTACACATTTCCATAAAATAAGTCGTTTAAAAAATATTTCCCCACAAAATTCTGAACGGAATTAAAATTTTCAGAGTATTAAATTGAAATAATACAAACTTCATCATATTTTCTACTGACTGCTCCTTCGTTTTGATATCTGAAATTTAAAATGATTCCTTAAGCTGGAATTTTATTAATCTATTAATCTAAACAAAACCA
This sequence comes from Mansonella ozzardi, assembly GCA_029876185.1. Classification (NCBI taxonomy): domain Eukaryota; kingdom Metazoa; phylum Nematoda; class Chromadorea; order Rhabditida; family Onchocercidae; genus Mansonella; species Mansonella ozzardi. The sequence continues at coordinate 874 of JARVGP010001687.1, read as the reverse complement.
TTATTACCCAAAAACTATTTCGATATCCAGATTGTTCTGATACCACATGCTAGCTCTTTTTTAGTCGTAAAAATGTACAAAAGAATTCTTTCTCTCCAAAATTCTAAATAAAAAATATGGTAATTTTCATCTTTTATGTTATTACTATTAAAAAGAAAAACAGATATTAGAGGAATACAGAAATGTACAGAAATTTTCGAAAGTATAGAAATGTAAATAACATAAATGAGTGCTGACCTAACAAGCATAATGTATGCAATCCTCGTTTTCTGTTTTCTTCAATTTTGAAGTAATAAGAATCCGGATGCCAATTTTCTTCCCAAAAAACGATTGAAATAATCTCACCGAATCTATATAACTGGAATAGATACGAAAATCATGAAGTAAGAATTAATTATAAAGAATGATTTCTCATAAGCAAACTTTTGAACTCCTGAAAAATTTCGTATCATTCTGCTGACAAGAACGTTAAACTCTTCGAATACCTGCAAACCACAACATCCTACAGCACTGATAATCGAAGCATTATGCACAATTTCCACATTAATACCTGCTTTTCGAGCAGTTAAAACTAAATCGGCATGTGTTGTAGCGCCAAGAGGATCACCAACTACTAACAGGCATACATCCATATCGGACGCTTCGTCCAGCATAACATCTGCAGAATTTTATACTATAACAATTTGAAAAAAAAACCCTACTTCCATGTATATTGTTTGTCTTATAAAATCAAAATCCTAACATACATACTGTTAGTTCTTCAAGTAGCATTAAATTTTGTGATGATAATTTCACTATGAAATGCTCTATTTATTAGTTATGATAAAAAAAAAAAAAAAAAAAAAAAAAAAAAAAAAAAAAAAAAAAAAAAAAA
>JARVGP010001686.1:0-12631 GCA_029876185.1 Mansonella ozzardi | reverse complement strand
GTGTAGTCATAAAGCGAAACATTTAGCCGTAAATGAAACGTATAGCCGTAAAATGAAACGCTTTTTCATTTTTGTTAATACGTCTAGCAATCCACAAGCTCGTTATGTCCTGTATCAAATCACAGTAACTTTTTGAAATAATGTCAAATCCAGAAGTTCATTGTGTCCTATATTACGGTATCATTAATCATATCTGTTTATGGAAAAGGAGCTTTAAATCATGACCTTAAGTAAACAGAAAAACAACTATCTAAGGAATCATATGATTGACAATATTGGTGGTAAACACTTTAGTTTTTTTGAAAATACTCTTTCATAACATCAAACAAATTCTTGTCGTCCAGTCTGATAGCTTTTTTAGCTTATTGGGAATAGTATTATAATTTATCTTTTTTATATGTTATACAATCTTTGCCATCTTGGGAATTAAGCGTGAATTTTAGTGTGAGCTAGCAGATCAAATACTTTCTCACCAGAAAAATAAAATTCGTTTTGTCACATTGTACAGTTTATCATGCTTCATAGTTTATCATACAGAAATAATCGTAGCCTAATATAATCTGGTTTGCGTCAAACATTTTATTCTATAATTATTTCAGTTTTTCCGACAACATTTGGTTAAACTGAAATCAGAATAAATATTTTTGAAATATAGTATTGCATTTAACAATAATCATTTTATCATCATTTATATAAAAAAGATATCCAATTTATTATCACAGCTTCTTTCATGCCGCTATTGCCATTCCAAACATACTTAATTATTTGTGAAATTTTGAAATATATATTTAGGTGACAGATAGGTCGAGACCTAGCGATATTTAAGTTCAATTTTAGCTATATAGAAATTTAGAAATCCGAATGAATGCAAATTACAGGAATTGTTCATTAAGTTTTCCACAGACACGAAATGAGCTTAGTTGAAACGAAAAAAATTGAAAAAAAATTTGAAAAAAAATTTTTTTTTTTTTTAAAGTTTGATAATAAATTTAAATTAAAGAATTGTTACAATTAAATTCACTTTTATTTTTACGATATTTCAAAACATGCTTATTAAAATGAAATTAAACGCTAAGCTTGCTAATAATTAATTAATCTTATACAAAACATATTACTGCCAAAATATCGCAAGTTTTTTATTCTTAAATTTTCACTTGTAAAATCCAAAATAATTTTTTAATTAATTTTAACATGAAATTTATAATGCAGAAATTTTCAGAGTAAAAAAGATTAATTTTAATTCTGAATTATTCTCCATATAAATGATTCTTATAAAAAAAACAATAGTGACAAAATAATGAAACGGTGCGGAAAAAAAGTAATGTGCTATTTTGTTGAGTAGTAACGAACACGTGCTCAGTTCAACAGTAGGTAATAATGCATAAAATTCAAAAACTAAATGTTTCATATTAAAATGTCATTGGACCAGATGGTCCCATATAAATTTGAAAATTTATAAAAAACAGATGCCTGCCTGTTTTATTATTAAGTCAAACATTGATTGTTGGCCTTTCATTTGAAGTTCATAATCAATGTAAAAAAACATGAAAGTTGAAATGAAAAAAAACTTGCAGCATCATATTTTTTACCTGATCACCTTTGAACTCTTAACTTCTTGTCAAGTTTCTTACCCTGTAACCTTTGAACTCTCAATTTTTCTCTTTTTCTTAGTTTGCACTGATTATTTTGCAATTATTCATATTTGCACTATTTTATTTCAGTTATTTTTTAAAATATCAGGTAAAATTTTTCCTGCAGAAATTTTTCAATTAATTTTTTTTGTTAAATTAATTTATTTATTCAAAAATAGTTTTCCCATCTCCTCCAAAAACTGCTCTTTCTTTCTTTTCCTTTAATCATTTTCAAATTAAATAAAAGTTTATCGCTTCATTTCAACCTGAAATTTTCATCACTTCTCTTTCTCTCTCTTCTGTTTCTCTTTCTCCCTTTCACTTTCTCATTCCCATATTTTCATCCCATTACTTAATGAAAGATAACTTGTAATGCAATTAAAGTAGATAAATATATTTTAAAAAAAAGTAATAATAAGAAAAAAATTTCATTTAATTCTTTTATCAGAATGAAAAATAGGGAAATTATTTTCTTAAAGCAATTCAAAATGAAGCATTAATTAATTGCATAATTAATTAATAAACCAATTAATTGTCTTCGTTCTTGAAATAAATTGTTAGAAAATTTACACATAAATAAATTAATTATGTTTTGTATTTGGGAACTGATAATGGTTGAGAAGGGAGAGTTTATTGTGTGGGAAATTTCATTGAAAAACATTTCTCATTGTTTTTTTTTTTCTTTGAAAAGGTTCTTTTGTAAGAACAAAGATAAAATTCCAAAAATATTTTTTGAAATTTCAATTTTAATTCTTAAAATTTTCATTTTTCCCAAATCATTATTCTCTCCTAAACACTCATTTTCCCACAATTTCAGTTTTTTTCCCATCAATGCTTAATTGTTTGTTATGTATTGTGTGTTATTCATCTGTATGTATATATGTGTATGTTTGTGAGCATGTGTGTATGTTTATCTTTTCGAGTCCCTTAATTTTAAACCATATACAATTTACTTCGCTAGCAAAAGGATAATTCAGCAAAAGCACTGTTCAATATTAACTTAAAGAATTTACCTTAGCCATTTTTCTCGTATGTTTTATGAGAATGCTATGTTGACAATTTTTCAGACAAAAAAATCTAACAAACAAAAAAAGCATGGACAAACAAAAAAAGTAACATACAGTAGGATTTAATTAATACTTGCTTAAAACAAACACAGTGTACTTTTATAGAGCATAAACAAATTAATAGGTCTTTTATTTTGTATTCTTGTACATCTGTGTTTGTTTACTTTAATCATTACTTAATTTTGTAATTTTTAAATGTCACATTGTTTAAATTTAAATGCGACAATTCTTTTTTTTTTAACAATCTTCATAAGCCAATTGCTATTTTTTATGTAAAATTTTCTATTTCAAAATTACACTATTTGAATTTCGAAAATAAAAATGAAATTAATTTCGATGCGGTAAAAAAAATTAAATTGTATTAAGAACTAATTTAAATATCTGATAATAAATAAATTACTAGTTGATAATTAAAAATAGTTTATGCAAGCACATATGAAAATCTTTAAAATCATTGAGCAAATTGGTAAAAAAATTTAGAAAAAAATTCAAATTTGATAGGGATGATTCATCAGGTGATAAAATAATTTCAATTTCAAAATTTTTTGCTTGCAAAAAAAAATTGCTCAGTTAAATGTCTAAAAATTATCAGCTAAAATTTTTTTAAGTTATATTTAAATCAAAATACAATTCACTAATTTAATAAAAAGAATTATATTTTATGCATCCAACAATAGCTATAAATTTCATAATTTTTATAGTTTTCACAAATTGTATTTGAAATTTTAAAAAATAAAATAAAAAATGAAAGATCCAAATTATTTACAAAACAAAATTAATGGATGGATTGATTACAGGTGTAGCAAAAACAGACGCAGCAGGTAGGTAAATAACATCTGTTTTAAGCACTAAGTATGGTATAATAGATTTTGATCAAAATATGACGACATATGTTTTTTTTCTCTTCCTCTCCCTCTTTCTCACTCTTTTCATCTTAAATTTAAATTTTTGTTTTTTTTTTTTGTATTTTTTTTCTTTTTTTTCTCTTACCTTTTTTCATTTTTATTTTATTTTATTTTTTTCTTTTTCCTTTCAAGCGCTTTTTAACAATTTGCGCCGAAAGTTTTTATGTGAAAGTGTGTATTCATATTTTGAGAATATATTTATTCAGCATTTAATTTTTATTTTAAAGCAACAAATGTCATCATCATTTAATTATAGTCAGAAGAGAGCAGAGAACAAAAGGGAACACAATGATAAATAAATTTTAAATGTATTTTCTAGAAATTTGAAATTTGTTTTGTTTATTTGTTTGTTTGCTTATTCATTTATTTGTTTACTTCGCTATCGATTTTTTTTGAAATATTTTATAATTTGAAAAAAAATTAAACATTTACTATTAACTTTTGTTTATTGACAAATATTTTCAAAAAAAAAATCGATCTTTATCATTGATCACTTGATAGAATTCAAAAAAATTGATTCAGAAGTTCATAATTAGATGATGCTAATCTGGTATAAACACACACGTACACACCTACATGCTTATACATACACAACATACGTATATACTTGTGCTAAAATATTTCAATTTGTACAGTTTTGAATTTTCCTCAAAATATTATGCAACTTCTTTCTTTCATAGACTTTCGCTTTTTTGCAGTGCAGAAAAAAGACCTTTGACCCACATATATATATTAAAATGAGACTTGAATACAAACGTACAAAAAAAAAAGAATTTATCATAAACAATATACAATGAAACAGATCATTTCTTCAATTTTTTTTTAAAATTTCAAGTAGATCAAGTAAATGATGATGAGCGATAGGCACAAGTTTGGGTAAATATTTTGCAGCCTGATTCATTTGTCCTCAATGATATTGTTGATGATATATTTTCCTTATTTTCAATTGCATTCATTGAGGAACCACTAAGAAGTTGCTGAAGCATTGATCAATTGATTATCACTTCATTTTTATTAATTAATTCATTTTTTGTTAAATAATTAAAAATGAACAATCAAAATTTCAATTTATCTCAATAATGAATAAAATTGGAAAATTCCGGAAAAGTTAAAAAAGAAAACAACAAAATGGAAAAATTGCAAAAAAATTTTAATTTATAAAATTTAATTTTTACTTCCTTCCTTATTTAACAAATAAAATTTTTATTTTAACTTATTGTTGTATTAATATATTCTTGTTATATTAATACGAAAAAAACCTTTTTATATGAAGATATGCCAATGGGGTTAATTTTTTGATATAAAATAAATTAAAGACAAAAATAATGTCTTTCTTAGCTCTTAGCTTTTAACTCTTAACTCTTGGCTTTTATCACTAGGCTCTTGGCTCAATGGCTCAGTTGGAAAATTTTGTAAAGCAATATAGAAAGATGATGTATGGTAAATAAAGTGAAATTACCTGAAGTTCTGTAATGTAATCAATAACTTTTTGCAGTAATTCAAGTAGTGGTGTATTTGCATTAACAAATGGTACTAGTTTACGAAGCTTCTCCAGCACTTGTTTACGTTCACGTCTTCTCTTCAACCACCTGGCCAATCTTGTACTCCTTGAACGAACTGTACGAATTGCCGTTGTTGTTGTTGTTGTTGCCATTGCTGATAATTTTTTGAATTTTTAATATTGATAGTTGACAGTCTTAAAATGAAGTTATCAAGATCTCGACATTTGCAAAATTTTTTTTCCTATATTAAATCACTTTTTAAAGCAAAAATTTAAATTTAAAATTTAAAATTTAAACATAGAAAATTTTGTTACTGTAGTTGCAAAAAATAATTTAACTATATTTATGTGTAATAAAATATACCTTAATTTAGTTGTATGAATTGATTGTGTAGGAATTTTTTTTTGTTCCCAAGCAAAATATTGGTTAATATAGTAAAATGGCCAAGATAATTGATTGAGGAATTAATAGTTACTTTTCACCTGCAAAATACATTTCTTTTTTTAAACCATGAATGGGATGAAGAAAAAAGAAAAAAACGGTTAAATGAATTTCATTCTTTTAATATACTTTGCAAGAGAAAAAAAAGTGACCAATTAGTGAACAATCAGATGCTTCTTACAATCTTGTGACCAAGAGAAAAAAAAATGACTCAGAATTAATTAATTTGAAAGCGAATTTTAATTAAAACTTTTGATACATTTTAGGTTAGAAAGAAAACAACCATCTTTTCTCTCTCTTGCACTTATCGCACCATAACTTCCGCTATTTACAATATCAGTTCACGTGGACTAATCGTTAGGAACCATTAGGAATTAGGCCAAAGGGAACACGTATCATAGACAAACATATTCAAGTTAAGATGCTATTTTTACTCTTTCTTGATTTGTTTGTTCGTATAACATTCATAAGGTTCATAAAGTCATAAGAATTCATAAGGTCAAAATACTTTCAGTCAATTCAATAATTCAAACTTCTCCTTCTAATTAACAATTAATGCAAAATATGAGTCAGAAATATTTTCGAAATTAACTAATCATTCCAATTTGTATTATCCTACGACTACTGAGATAATTGAGTAGAGATGAAAGTTAGGAATGGAAAAACATAATAAATATATGAAGAGACATATAACAGTGATTTAATTTTACACAAATAACACACAGCCAAGAAAATGGAATCATTTTCTCCAGTTCAGTTAACTTTTTGACACTTATTTCTAATGTATATTAGAATAAATGCAAATCCTTACAGGATAATGAATTTGAGAAACAAGAAATGAATTAAGTCAACAATAACAACTGGATAACAAATTTCACCAACCGATGAAAATCGCCACATGGTATTTTCGTTGACGAACTTTAACCTTGTGCATGACATTCCGTTTTCTTCTCAAAGATCTTAGATTAGATTAGTGCATTTTTAAAATTTTTTTTTGACAATTCTTTTGCAAAAATGTCAAATAAAAAAAAGCTTTGAAAAAATTTTTGTGAAAGTTCAAATTTCACATTATTAATTTATTTTTCAAGCAAAAAAAAGTAAAGATGAAATGCTTGTTACTCAATAAATTTTAATTAAAAGCACAATTTGAATTTGATACTATTAGGGGAGAAAACAGAGGACAAAGCTTACAATACAAAAGCCCATAAGGGACAATAAGAAATGAAAAGATTTGATGACAGCTGTTTCACCCTCAGCTGTTCATTTTATCCTAAGAATTAGTTGTTTGAAGCAAGAGAAAAAAAAAAGAAAAACTTAGTTAAATCTGTATCTGTATCACAGATGTGTGCCTTATTTATCAAAAAGACAGAAGACGAAATATATAAAACTCCACTCTTCTATAAGTTCCTAATAATATTTTACGATGCGCGCAATCTGCATAACAGATGCAAATTCAAGAAAAATTTTGTTATTATCATAATCATTTACAGTATCAGTCGGCCATTACAATATCAGTGATATTATTAGCCCTAACCATCATGGTATCAGTTTAATTATTATCATATTCATCACAATATCAGCGTTATTTAATATCATAATCATTATAGCATCAGTGATATTATTAGCCCAATCATCATAGTATCAGTATTATTATTTTCAAAATCATCACAGTATCAATATTATTGGCCTAATCATCACAACATCAGTATTATTATCACAATTATAATTATAGCAATGTACTATTAGTATAATTATCACAGTATCAGTGATATTATTAGCTTAATCATCACAGTGTCAGTTTTGTTATTAGCATAATCACTACAGAATCAGTGATATTATTAGCCTAATCATCATCAGTATCATTATTATCATAATTATAATTATAGCAATGTATTATTAGCATAATTATCACATTATCAATGGTATTATTACCATAATCGTTACAGTATCGGTGTTATTTAATACCATATTCACTACAGTATTAATGATATTATCAGCGTAATCATCATAATATTAGTATTGTCATTATGATTATGATTACATTATTAGCATAATTATCAGAGTATCAGTGTTGTTACTATTATTAATGTGATTATAATCATGTATTTACACCATAATCATGCATGCGAGCAGTATCAATGTAAGAATATAGAATTTTGAAATGTCATAGAAAATGAATTTTTTTCAAAACTTACCCACATATTAGCTTTATCATGACAATATCAGTGATTTTATTAGCATAATCAAATTTAAACAGCATGCATCAAAAGAGTTACCTAACCACAAGTCAAAGAGTAAGGTAATTAATTCGTAGCAAATAAAAAAATAATTTAACTCAACTTAAGAGGAAGGTAATTTAACTCGTACTAAAAGAGCAATTTTAATTCAAATCAAAGAGGTAACAAAAGGAGAAGATGAGTGATGGATAAAAAGATAAATTTATTGCTGGGCTGGAATTTATTCTAAATCATAGATAAATATCATTTTAATCATGATGTCCCTAATTATTTTTCATTAATTTGACCTATATATATATTTTTTTTTGGTTCAATGATTGAAATCAGCTCTCTCTCTCTCTCACTTCAAAATCACTTATCTGTTTCGCTTATTTTTATAAAAAATTAATCACAGTGGTTGAGTTTGATTGGAAGTAATTTGGATACGACACATTTACATTTGATAATATAATAAAATTAAAATATTTTAAACATCAAAATGTATTTCAAATTTAAATGAGGCGCAAATATTATATGCACTGCATTTAAAGGAAAAATTAACCAATAAGCTCTTTTTCTGAGATGAGGAGCAATTGTTATAGAAAATAAGCGCTAATTATAATTCGTAATGTATTTGTAATTCCATTAACTAAAAATTTTCTGCGAACTTTTTTTATCATAAAAGGACAAAAGAGAAAAAAGGAAAAGACTTATAAAAATTTGTTTAAAATTTTTTCAAAATTTTAAAACCAATTTTATCCTAGGACAAGAAAAAATTTCTTTTTCGATAACATATATAGCCATTCATAGACATCTGTCTGAAAATTATATTACTTTAAAAACATCAGCGATATATGTACCTGTTTCTGCTACATTACATACATACACACACATACACACACATACACACACATACACACACATACACACACATAACACACACACATACATATGTATAATGTACATACATTTGAAAATATAAGATCGAATTTTGTCACAGCTGCTGTCCTCCTCTACTGTTCATATAAAAGCAACTCCACTGATTTATCATTAAAGCAGCTGATGAACTATTTTTTTTCTTTTTTCTTTTTCAAAAATATTTCCGTTTTATTTTTTTTTCATTTCAAAATTAATTCTATTTTTAGTCACATTTAAATTTTCAATTTAATTTCTATAAAATATAAAAACGATTTAAAAAAACCATCAATGATTTTTTTGTTCCAATTAGAATAACTTTTTTTTCTGAAAATATTTCTTTTATTTTGAATTTGTCTTAACTGTCATTATTTATTGGAATTATTTATCAGAAAAAAAATTATTACCTTTGTCACTTTGAATATTTAAGGAATTTCTTTTTTGTTTATTTTAAAAGGATGATGGAAGAATTTAAAAGTTCGATAAATTTTACTCATATTAATAATGCTTATTATTTGGTGTTAAATATGTAGTTCCCAAAAGTGAAATCTTGTAAAAATGTCTTAGCTATCGGAAAATCTCAGTAGGTTATGTTGTTACATACATGTGTGTGTAATTGGATCCATAAATATGCATTGTAATGTATTATTATTAGGCGTAATTACATCTGGAATTCAATAGGTGTGAGAAGAGGAGAGAGAATGGATTGTGTGAATACCTGTTCTTTTTTGGGATAATTTTCTGATGATCACATAACAGCAGGCAGTTCATGCCAATAATAATAATCACCTGGCCAAACTATTAATTAGGTGCAAAAATGATTGTAGTAGTAGCATTACATTTAAACTTGATGAATTAATGTTAAGAGGAATTATCTGCTAAATCTTAAATTAAATTTTCAATCAAATGCCTAATTTAATTTTCTTAAGAAATTTCATTCATTTTAACGAATTGTTAATTAATTTTGCTAATTAAATATTTCAATAATATTTATAAAATAAAGTGCAAACTTTTAACAGTTTGACAATATTTCATAAATAGGAAAAATGTTAATAATTAATTAGTATTATGTAAAAATGCTTTCGAACATAAAATTTATGTCTTCAAATTATAATTTTATTAATGCAAATAATAATTAGTGGTAATTATGAAAGTAACAATTATTTCTTGAATATATGTAAAATGCAATGATTTGTGCAATATATGCAAAAATGCTTTCATAACATAAAATTTATGTCCTCAAGTTAAAATTTTATTAATGAAAATAATAATTAATAGTAATTATGAAAATAACAGTTACTCCTATAACTCATTCTACTAAGCAGATAATCAATTAAACCTATGTGATGCGCAAATTGTTAAAAAAGGTGCAAATTGTCGTAGAAGTAAATCAAAATGCGCTTCCTAAAAAAAAACTTTTTTTAAAAAAGTAAGAGACAGAAATACCAATATCAAATTTTGAAATCTGCACACGAATGATCGAAATGATAAAAGGGGAAGCAACTGTCGATGAAGCTAACAAAACTGCGCCCTCGCCGCTGTTCAACAAATGTTTCACCAGACGTTTACCCCGCTGCAGGTGTTATACGGAAGGACATAAATATCGGAAATAGCATATATATATTCATTTGTTTGATGGCCAAGCTTATGGTGACATAACATATCAGGTCACACAAAATTATATTCAATTCATTCAATAATTTTTTCATTTTTACCAAATTTTCTAAACTATTTTTTAACAACTAAATTTTTAAGATTAATAAAGAAATTTCTTGAACAATTTAGGAATTGTGTGAAATGAATCAAAATTATTGCATGTTCGATTTCAATTTCAGTTTTTTCAATCATACAAAAACTAGAATAAAGCAACAACAACAAAACAACAATAACAATATACAACAATGATAACAATAACAACAACAATAGCAACAATAACGATAATAAAAAGGCACGATAGATCGAGATATCTGATAATTATTGCCAGTACATTTTAAATTTTTAAAATAAAAACAAATTTTGAAACATTAAAAAAGAAAAAATATCATTTTAATAATCTATACTATTTCTATACTGATGAACTATACTAATAAACAAACTATACTAATTAGTAATAACCTATACTAGTGAACTATACTAATAAACTATACTAGTAATGAACTATACTAATCAATTATAATAATAATAAACTATACTAATGAACTATATCAGTAATGAACTATACTAATAAACTATACTAAAAATAAACTATACTAATGAGCTATATTAGTAATAAACTATACTAATAAACTATGCTAGTAATTGAATGAAATAAATTTTAAAAATTAAAAAAAAATAAGAGTACCTAAAATAAGTATGTATAATTTTGCTATCTTTTTTTTTTTAAAATCTTTGTCTTTAACTATTTATTCCTTGATTTCTTGTATTTTCCTTAAGTTTATTAATTTCTCCATTCATCGAATTTATTTATTCAACAAATCTTTTTACTTGTAATATATATATATAATTCTTTTCGTTGCTTTAGGAGCAACCAGCCATCTAGCTCTGGAGAAAGTACAATCAAAGTTATCTATCCCCACCAATGAAGAAAAAATCTCCATAGAAATTTGAAATTCCTACCTGGGATGTACCAGAAACGATTACTGTGTGTCGTATGCGAATTGAACTTTCTTATAATATATATACACCTGTTTTACTGGATGAATATATTTTACTAAAGAAATTTCAGGATGATTAATTTTAAACGAATAAATGAAGCGCCAAGAGATAGAAATTTCAATTTAACTTTAGCCAAGTTACAATTGCCTCCAAATCTTTTTCTTTGGCTCACATGATAACTTTCAGGTTTGGTGACCGTCAACTAATTGCTGTTACGTCATCAAATAGTAGATAATCCACTATCAGTCATCAAAACGGTATTTAATGCATACGTTAATTTTTTATCCTTTCCTAATAGTTAATAAAAGATCAAGTGATCTTTCTTTTCCTTTCTAAAAATTTAATAATGTAATTTTTAATCGTATTTGATAACACTGAATACTTAATTATTCACATTGAAATTTCACCTGGCATTTTAAAATTTACAAAATGATAAAATTGCAATAATTACTTTAAAATATTGCAGTAGTTATCAATGAACCAATAATTGAATTTAAATTAAAAACTTGTAAAAAATTTTATTTTGTTAAAATTCCAAAGAAACCCTTTTTTGCTTTGCTGAATTATAGAAAAAAAAGCGAAAAAACGAAACAGTTAATTATTAAATGATAAAATTTAAGTTTAAATTAAAAAAACAAGTCAACAACTAAGTGATAACAAAAAGAAAATATTTGTGATAAAACATTTGCAAATTTGCAAATATACAAGCTATTCAAATAACTGGTAAGATATTGAAATTTGCGCAAACGTCACTAAATTTAAATTAAAAACAAATTAACAATTAGGTGATATAATTTAAATTAAAAAATATGCAAATGTCACTAAATTTATACAAATGAACAAGTTAGCAATTAGTTGATTAAAATTAAAATTAAAAAGAACGTAGAAGTCACTAAATTAAAGAAATGTGCAAATGTTACTAAAATTAAAGAAATGTGCAAATGTCACTAAATTAAAAAATGTGCAAATATCACTAAAAATTTAGCTAAATGCAATTTTTTTTTCTTTTTTGAAAGCCAAAAAATCATTAACATAAAAGGAAGAGAATAAAATTGATAAAGCAATGTGGCAATATGACGAACAGAAATTATTTGGCCAGAAGGAATTGGAATGTAAATTCTGTTACTCATGGTCAGAAAAAAAAAATGATTCTACTACTGATGTGCAAGCAATTAACCGATCATTAAGTTGCTCTATCTTGTCAATCACATTGTCGGTATTGCTTTTTTGATTAGTTCTATGAGTGTAGCAAAAAAAAAAAAAAAAAAAAAAAAAAAAAAAAAAAAAAAAAAAAAAAAA